>PXIH01S0008641.1:5918-17984 GCA_003024985.2 Euperipatoides rowelli | reverse complement strand
TTATCAAAATATAGGGTCACTGAACCAAAACTATTACTCCAATCTGGGTCCCGACTCAAAAAGGTTAAGAAACCCTGCTTTACTATGATCCCTTGCAATATCCATAATATAAATATTAAATAAGATTGCACTTTAAAGAGCTACCCTGTGGTAAACCTCTGTTGATTGTGTATGAGTCTGATATTTCTTCATTTATCTTTACTATTACTGATCTATCTGAAAGAAAATCATAAATCGAACTAATAATGTCGGTAACTTGGAAACTTATTAACTTTTAATTTCTCAATCAACATCTTGTGATCAATAGTGTCATTTGCTGATTGAAGATCCAAATAAACTATGTCTAAAGGGATTTTGTTTCCTTTTTTTATGATTTCCAAATTGAGATTTTAATAAATTTGTCATTGCGCATTTTTTACTTATAAACCTGTGTAAAATATCAGGGAATAAATCCTTTTCGAAAATGTGTAGTTTGATTCTATTTAATAACAATTTCTCTATTATTTTTTAAATACTAGAAAGGTGATTAATAAGCCTGTAATTATTCAGAATGTGTTTCTGACCTACCAGTCAGTGTATTCACACAAATTTATTTATTCTTAAAATTTAGGCCAAAATCTAGAAAGATCAAGATCCCCTCATTTGCACAATTAAAATTGACTGGCATATTTTATTAAAAATCATAAAACTAACAAGTAAAATAATATTAAATTACATACACTTGCCGTCTTGCCCTTTTAAAATGTATTTTTCTTTTTAAATTTGTTCCACTATAAATTTATAATTCACATTTCACTCAGTGACTCACTAAACACAGTGGGCCAACGAACTGGTCACTGTTTACAACAGTAATGAAGTGAATATATTTTTTACAAATCAGTCAAAAGGAGAACCAAAAACAGGATCACATGTTTTATTGCCTAATAGATGAAACATGTGTTCTATCGTTACCCTGTTGTGGGCCGAAACTGGCCAACCCATAATGAAATTTTAAGCAAATAAAGCCGCCTCCCATGATCGAGTTGTAAGGTTACATATCTCAATTACTGTTACATTCAGTTACGGTATAATACATTACACTAATATTAAATTAAATTACTTTAAATAATAAGTGATAATTTAATTATTATCCCTAACTTAAAACGACCAATCATATACACACTAAACACTTAATTAGTTAATTGAAAACTTTATGATAATTCTAACAAATAACACAGGCTCCAACAAAATTTGTACTAAATTTTGATTTAAATGTTGTAGGGAAAAGAATATCCCTTCCTCCCTCATCTGCTATGGTCAGATGAGGGTGGAAGGGGTTAAAAAGATAAAAACACACAAATTGATGACAAGTTTAATTCCATTCAATAACAGGAAAATCATTTTAAAATTACACACTAATTGATTGGTTGATTTCAAATTACAAATTTATTTATACTAACTAATGACCTATTTACAACATTACTCTTTACAATTATGGTGTTACTTGCCCCATCAACAAATAAGCCTAATGTGAACCTTCACATATGTGTCGGGCTCTAGTTCTTCTATCGACTAAGCCTAATCAATGCTTGACATTATGTCTAATAGTGCATTGTTCTGACAAATACAACTACCAATTTACTAATATATGGAAGTTGTGCTAAATTTAAACTGGCTTTACCAAATATTCAAAATCAGCTATCTTATAGTAACCTCACTCTTTATTGGCTAGCAACATCTCGTCTCAACACCCGAAGGTCTGTACTGTTACTAATCATTTCTTTGAAGGGTGATAACCAGGCTATACACCTCATAAGTATGTTCTAAACAACCATCCTACTAATCTTGTCAATATTTTAAATTAATTTACATTCAAAGGATTTTGAGTTTATTTGTTAAGACTGGTTGGTAAGTACTTTTTTGTAAGAGCTTGAAATAAAAACAGATTCCTTTCTTTTATCATATTTTTGATCTTTAATAATAAAAGACCAATTTGGGTGGCTTTATAGAAGAAACAAATGACATAAGAAAGTTATGGAATCCACCACTACTAGTAAAAAGATGGAAGACGAAGAGGACATAGAGACCATACCAGAGGTCAGGACAGGAACCAAAGACCCAATAACATCTTGCAAAAGTCACTCATAAGGGAGAGGACCAACTCATATAACAAGAGTGGGGAGAGCAGTAAGAAGACCTGTGTGGGTGTGACAAGATGACTATGTAAAGTAAAAAAAGGACTTACAGGGGAGGTGTACCATTAAAACAAAGTGAATAAGTGGACACACGTAATATCAGGATTTGAGGAATGGATGTGTGCTCATAGCAGACTCATTAAAAAAAATATGATGACCGTAAGTTCTGCTTGTTATCTATAAACTGTTAGTTGTTTATAATGTATTCTCATTTTATTGTATTATTTTTAGTTAGTATTGTAACTTAATAAATATTGTGATTAATCATAAAAATTGTTGTTCCTGATTGATTATAATAGTGTGACCTATATTAGTACAATTTCAAAATAACAATGTGATTTCAAGTCCCTATAGTTCGTATTTTAACATTAACATATTGTTCCTTTTTTTTAGTAGGCTAATATCCCTAGCTAGCTAATTCTTAATTTGGGATAACTATAAATTATATTAAACTGGATAAACATATTTTATATAAATATGAAAACAAAATTGCATTTAAAAGTATATCAATTTGTATTTATAATATAATTGTTATTTTGATTTACAATATATACGAAACAAACTTTCCGATTTATTATCAGCAATTCATTTATCCCTAGGGCTGTCTCATATATAGTTTAACTCTGCTGTTTTTACATTCTAAATTATTTACAATTGTATACAGTCTGGAAATAGTCTTTACAGTAGGCTAATTTTTACCTTATTTAAAATTTATGTAATGTATAGTATGTCATTGTTTAATTACATATTAGGTATTTACTATCCTTGATGTTTTCTTGAACCCTTGAATAAGTAATAAAGAAATTGGGCAAGAAAATGAGTAACTTTATTTTTACTATTTAAAACAAAATTCTACAAAACTGATTGTATGATTGGCTGAAGTCTTCCAGGGACCTAATTTATTATTTAAATTAATATCCAATCAATGCAAGGGGGGGGGGGGTTATTGGGAGAGGATAGCTATAATTGTGGTTTAAGTTCCAACTCAGTTCTTGATTATATCATAATCTTAATTGGTATGGGTATATAAATTTAATGAAAGTAATCTACTTGCATAACTTTACAGAAAATCCATTTAAAGTAGGCCTACTACTTATTTAGGCTAACGATTCTGGTTAATTTCAGCAATAGATGGAAAAACCCTTTCTCCATTCTAGAGTATCCTGTTTAGAATACTATATACACTGAATTGGATCTTATGGATCTTAACATATCTTCACATAATATTTTGAAATAAAACCTGATCTTTTTTTTAAGTTTATATTTTAATTATTGTGCTTTAATTTTATTTTTATTTTACCTTTACCCTTTTACAGATATTTATTCTCTTTTGTTCCATTTTCAAAAAAATAAGTTGATTTGCCAATAAAAGTTTAAAATTAAAATTTTAACTAATATATATAATTTATAATGCACTTATAAATTTTCTTTTCTTTTTCTTCAGTTTTAAAATAAAATATATATAATTTAATAAATCTATACCTTTTTACTTAATGAAATGAAATTAGGAGCTAAAGAATCAATTATTAAATTATAAATGTTAACATTTTTCTGTTTATGTTCTCTTTTCAATATATGGTTTCTTTAACAATAATAATTTTTAATATAAATTTTTGCTGCAAGATCATAAATGCACTCAAGTAAATAAATAATTTTACATTATAAATATTACTTATTCTATTTTAATAAAAGTAAAACTAAAATGTGTTATTTTTTTAAGATGGGAGTAAAAGAATTGCTGTCACGAAAAAGCTAATAAAAAACATTGATCATAAATTTTATGATAACTTTTATTTTTGCATATGTTTTTATTACTGGGCCTATGACTGCAGGAGTTGCCAAAGTGGTCGGTAGCGGTTCTCAGAAGGTCGATGAGTGTCAAAGGGTCATTTGGGGTCGATGAGAAATAAATAGGTCTTTAAAGACGTTTTTTTTAGAAATGTTAATATTCAATATGGAATAACAGAATCTAAAATTTTGTCAAATTAATGATGAAATTATATATATAATAAACTAAGAAATAGTAATATCTAATATAATAAATTACATAACTCATATTTTTTTTGTAAATTCAATCTCTATAATTATTTTCGTGATGCCACCTACAATGTCAACACAAAACTACTGTGTTGGCGAAACACAACACAACAAAATCAATTGGTTACATTGACAGTTACAAATGTTCAAATTTCAAACACTGCTTAGTGTTTTGTCATTGTTTAGTGACTGAAAAATATTTAGAAGAGGTATTTTGCATACAATAAGAGATATTACAAATATTTTGTTTGTGTACAAAACTTACTTATCATAATTTAGTTATCAAAACCAAATCTTCTTAAGCTATGGGTCATGACCTCATATGGCGTCATGTAAGTGAATGTGGACATTGCAAAAGAAAAATTGCAACAGTAAAGGATCCGTAGTTATTATTAGTCAAAACCCTTTCATAAAATATACCTAAAAATATATAATACCAAAACTTTCACTGGGAGAATGGGTTTTTATGGCATCGTAAAAGGGGTCATTGGTCATTGAGATCAAAGGTTTGGCAACCCCTGGTCTACAGTCTATAAGTTAAACAACTTTTGCTAATAAAAACCGCATTGATATCATATTAATGAAACAAACTAAAGTTGGAATTCACAAATGCATATCAGCTCTGATAGATCAGAGCTGTTAAAGGGTTTCCCAAACCAAATACAAATAATTAAGTATGTTGAAAGTATACAGTGATTTTAAATCTAATACTTTTTTCACTAAATTCTTTAAAATACTTGTTATCAATTAAAAAATATTTGTCATCAATTTACTGAGTTATTTCATAGAACATACAGTAAAAGTCCAAAAATCAGGATGTCAGAAACCCAGACGCCTAAGAATCTGGACTCGATAGCAGTAGCCATTTTGAAATAATCATACAGGTACTGTGAATAGTTCAATAATTTTGTGTCTTACCATTCCAATTTATTATACAGTATAGTGGATTTTATAAACAAACAAAAATAAAATATTTATTTTTTATGAAATAATTTCCTTTTTCAATTGTTTATCGTATTTTCCACTCCACAAGTGAATCTAGGTTTAAATCATTTCAACCATCCAATAAATGGGTCTCATCTTCTTGAATTTTAAACACAAGCTTAACACAGTTTCATAGGCTATGAGTAGACTATTTCAGAACATAAATTAAGCCTGATCGATTGTTAGATTTAGAGTAAGATTAAGATAAAATGTTCTGCATGCCAAGCTCATCCAATCAAAACCTCCCAAATTTTCTTCGCTCTCAGTTTTATACTTACAGAACTTGCCTAAATACATTCCCACCTGGATTGCACTGCCTGACTGCACTATCGGGTAGCACCCCTAAGGAGATCTCCCTAACATTTAGGATTTTAATTCTTAAAGGAATGGCACAAATTCTATTCTTAAGGTTATCTAGCATTTGTTCCTTAACTGTCTTGTCAAAAAATGGGTATGGCAAACCTAAATATTTATCTGATTCTTCATTCTTGCAATATTTATCACCTTTTATCCCAATTGATTGTAGATCCTGTTTCCTTCTCAAAGTTTTGAAAGATTATAATTACTGATCTATTTTCATCTTGATCTTTACAAAAAATAAGAAAATCATCAGTGAATGCTAGTAATTTTACTTTAACAATATAATTGTTAATGTTTAATCATTTTAATGAATTTTTCAATGATCACAAAATCGGTACAGGGTATATAGAGTAAATAATGAGTGTTTAATGAAGTGCCTTGTGTAAGACCTCTTTGGATTGAAAAACGTTGACTCAGGTTATTTCCAAGCTTTATTTTGACATAATTGAGCAGACTTGTTATAATATTGGTATTGTCAAACATTTCAATAATCCTTTTTGCCAGGTATACTAAGTTTGCATGGTCAATAAATACTGCCTTTGCATGTCAATAACTACTGCAAATGGCTGAATGATCTGGTATAATATGTAAAGAAAGGATTCCTTGGGTTGTCTAACTAAAATGTTTCTCAATCTGTTTCATGAACATTTGGAGCTCAAGAGTTTGCCAGCAAACATGGAGTTCCTTTTACCCTAAATCTTCAAAATCCATTCCTAAAACAGGGAAGTTCGTAGGAACCCAAAATAACATCAACCATATCTTCTTTAGAAGAGTTTTCAAACAAATCAAACATTATTGTGCTAAGATGAGTGGTTGAGGAAGCACAGTAAGCCTTACTAAAATACAGTCATTTCAACTCTTATTATATACAGTAGTCAGTAGGTATTTTGATTTCATGTAATTTATCTCATTTTGTATTTTATGTAGCTATGAGTTTAACAGAAATTTCACCAATAAATTCTTAATATTAATTTTAGAGAAGAGATCAGGAGTTTTATTTTACAGAAAATAATAAAATATAAGTAATAGAGCCCCTTCACAATTGTACTCGACCATGTCAAGATCTGTATTCTTAAATATTCCTATCCGGTTACTCTTAAATACTTGGTAAAATTATATTAATTTTATTCATCTTTCTTCTTTAATAATCAAACTTTCATAATATTAACAATTTAATATTAAAAAAGAACATTATTTTTAATTCTTTGTAATAAATCCTATGCATTTCAATAGAGCACTGCAATTATTATTCATAAAAGCAACCCTTCAAATTTAAATCTTAAAACAATATTTAATGTCATTTTAAAAACATTTACCTTTATTTTCATTCTAAAGTTTTTTATAGATGCTTAAAAAAAAACTTGCCTGTATCCATTTTAATTTTCTTGCTATAATTTTATAAAGGCACGACTATTAAAATTTACAAAGCAGTGGACAAATGGATTCCAACTCCCTTTAAAAAAATGCTTTGATTCCAATTATTTTTCAATATTGTCTAGACAATACTGTAGGGTAATTTATATCTAAACACTATCAGGACAGCTCACAAACTTTTTAACCAATTAGATCTTGATAAGTGTGTCAGAAGATCATCAATATCATTGACTAAAATGCCAGACTAGTCTCTTCATTAAAGGCTAAATATAACTCCATATGCAAAAATATTAATAAAATAAAATAAAACTAACAATTTTAAACCTTAGAATGTTTTACAACATTAAATAAAAGACACATTACAAGATTCCCAAGTCTGGTTGAAACATATTTTTAAAAGTTATATTATCATATATCACAAAATGTAAATAGTCTATGGGGGTGGGGCTATTATACTTGTTTTAGAATTTATTTGACATTCACGAGGCAATTTCAGATGACTTTTCTTTGTATATAATAATTTCTAATGAGGATACCTTTTGCATAAAAACATGTGATTAGATAAGAAATACATTCTAAAGCAAAACTTTTAGGTGCTTGAAACTCACTACTGCTCCCGGGTATCTAATTAGAATAAAGCTAATCTTTGGAGTTGAATTTTAAAAATCACCCAGAGATAGAAACAAAATTTCAACAGGATACATAGAAAAGCACATTTTAAATTATATGAAGATAACATTTATAAACTTGCATTTTCATAAACTTGTCTTAAGAGGCAGTGTCGCCTGGATAATTAATCATTATGTAAATATTTCATTCAATAATAAAATCTTGTTATTTTCTTAATTCTAAATTAATTTTAAGGAATTTGCACAGGTTTATACATCAGTGTGTGAACAATTTTAACATGCAAATCATGCAATATTCTTTTGGAATAGGAAAAAATAATACATTACCTAAGTTGTGAGGAAAGGGAGTTAATGAGATGTCTTCCTACAAACCAAGCCACCACTAAAAACGAGGCTAGCATATTTCAACAAAAATTTTAATTTTAATGAGAATTCTTGAAATTTTGACAAATGCTAAGTTTAAAATTTAGCAGTTTAGTAATAATACTAAATTTAGTATTTATTATTGCTAAATTTCCATATCCTTAATCATACTGTAACACAATCAAAATCCAAAATGGAGGAAAATAGCCTCATTGATATTTACATGTGCCAAATATGATGGCTTGAACTGGTCTAATCTTTGTCTAGGTACTACTTTCTTCTAATAATTTTCTATTTTGACTAAACAAGATATTTTATGATGGTGATAACTGTTTTTTAAATGCTGAAAAAATGAGTTTTCATTCAATGACATATCAATAGCTACTGTACATTTTCTTCTATCGTTTTCAACTTTTATTAATTTTTAGCGGATTTTAATAATCTCGGATTCTGTTACGCTTTGTTTATACTCTGTTTGTATTCTGGACATATCGACATATCACAATATTACTCTGTGCTTGACTCGGAGTTGTTTAGAAAATGCAGCCTTGTTCTTAAAAATGGATGATACTTGTTTACTGTCCTATGGTCTTAAAAAAATGAGGACATGTGTTAACTGGAATATACATGATAGATACACTTTGCTTTATAATAATAGGCTAATAATCTTTAATATTATTTAAATGCAAAATATTCAATAAAATAAAATAAAAATTTCAAGAGATACTTATATTTTAAATGAATAATTTTCTGCCCTATATACTCTCATAATGTTTTGATTGACATCTTTTGGAATTTTAATTAAATATAATCATTTGAAATGAATCCTCAGGTATAATATTACTTGTATTTAATTTATTTCCTTTTTTCTGTCAGCAAGATTATTAATATTTCATTAATTAAACTGAGCAATTAAAGTTTTTCCCCCTTTGATCTAGCAAAATAAATATTAACTAGGATTCTAGTAATAAATAAATAAATAAGCTTAGTGCATGGGTGTATATATTTGTTTCAATTTATTGATGAAACCAATAAACTTTAGATGCAACCAGATAATTGCACCAAATGACTTAAGATAATTCCATAGTTATTAGGAAATTTATTTGAATCGATTCATATTTAAATTCTGTAATAAATTTTTATATATTTAGTTGTTTATTGCATTTTAAAGTAATTTCAATTAAATCTTAATAATTCAAATATTGTTAACTCAAAATTTTTATAGAGATAATGTTAACTCAAATTCGATCTAACAAAAAAAAACTATGATTATTGAAATTATACCTTTCTGGTCCCATTTTTGGTACCCGGGGTGGAGCTTACTCTTGTCACCCCCCCCCCTTCCTGAGCACCTTATTTATATTTTTGTTGCAAATATTTTGATAAGCTTTTTTTTAGTTGACTGGACGTTTTGTTGCCTTTCTGTCTGATTTGATAAGCTTTTTTTTAGTTAACTGGACGTTTTGTCGACTTTCTGTCTTATTTGATAAGCCTTTTTTTTTAGTTGACAGGACATTTTGTTGCCTATCTGTCTGATTTGATAAGCTTTTTTTGGCTATTATGATTTTTAAGGTTTAAATTTCACTTTAATGCTATTCAAATTTTCCCAGGTAGAGCAGTGGATTTGCTCAAGAAAGCAACACTGGTTCTATTGTATGACGTATTCAGTACCAAAGGGGAAAATTTAATTAAATAAATTAATGAGAACATTACAGGAGCATAGTAATTTATTTGCACCATCCCCTCCTAAAAAAATTTGGGGGGTGGCACCCTCCCCCCCCCCTCTCCTCCTAAGGTGGTACCCGGTGCGGCCAGCACCCCCCTTGGAATGCCTCTGGTCCCATCATATGTTTATGTAAAATTGAATGACATTGAAAGTTTATTAACCCTATCTCAGTTACACACATAAATTTGTTATGCATCATGAAGTAACCTAATGCTATAACTGACATGATATTTTCTTTCACTCGTACATTGATAACATGTTTGCGCTTTACATAAATATTTACTTAAAAGCTGACAGCACATTAACAATCTCCATTCTTATATTTCTAATATATTTTTTTTCCATCTAGAAATTTTTTCAGTGCAAAGATAAGATGAGGAGAACCCCCAAATGTCAATATTTAATCTGATTGACCAATATGGAAGCCATAACTATTACTATTCCTTTCACTTAAGAAATTATCTTGAGCAGCTTCCCATTATAAGAGTTTGACACTTACGTTTGGAAATTACGATTTTACCTAAACTTAATTTTTTGTGAAAGGCTTAAAATATGTATTCAGTGTAACTAAATAATTTATTTTTTAAATTAAAATTTAAATGTCTATTACACTCAATAACAAATTGGGCCACTTGAGAGTTTAGACATGTTCCAAGTGCCCTTCCCCTTACCACTGAATATACAAGGTTTCCAAGAATTACCTTTATGATAACGATTTAACATACGATAACTCAGAATTTGACTAATATCTTAAAAAGTTCAGATACAAAGGAACTAGCTAAATTCCTCTAATGATTTTAATACAAAACTAGTCAAAACCCATCAAAATCAACGCTAATTTTTTTTTGGGTTGCCCAGAATATTGTGTCATGTTTGGATCTATGGTAAACACTCCCATGTTTTTTGCTCCCCCACCATCCCCCCCAAAAAAATGTTCAAAATTTGCTCATCCCTCCAAAAAAAATGGGCAAAGACGGAATTCAATTGGGCCCTCCCCCCTAGTATCCCCATGTGATTCTACACCTCTAGGATAATACAAATTTCAAATCTGAACTTAATCAGAGAAATTTAATTTTTTTTTTACTTTTGCCCCACCCTAGCACCCCCATTGACCTTGACCTTTTATATTCATATTCTAGACCTCTAGTGTAACCAAAATTTCCATTTCAACTTAATCAAAACATTTTAAAATTTTTTGATCATTTGGACCCCCCCTAGCAGCTTCATGTGACCACCTAGGACCTTGACCTTTTATATACATATTCTAGACCTCTACAATAAGACCAATTTCAAATTTCAATTTAATTGGACAAACCATTGGGGTGAAAATTCAATTTCAAGAGTTCGGAATGACAGATAGATACACAGAGAAATTTGTTTTTTAATATAATAATAATATCACCAATTTTATTTTTTAATCTTCACTCAAGAAACTGCAAGGGTGGGGGGGAGGGAGAGACCTTAAGTCACCAAATTTCCATCATTTTCTATATATCATACACTGGCAAACACCTAACAGTATTTCAGATAAAAACTCAATTTAAACCTGTCAAAATGTTTGGGGTAGCACTTCATCAACTTACCCCTTCCCATCAAAAAAAAAAAAACCCTTGCCTGACTTTATTGTACACAAAGTAGCCTATTTATGATACCCAGTGTTTGCTCTTAGTGAATATATACTCTGATTTATTAGTACTTTTATTATATTGTAAAACTAGATTTCCTATTTTAATAGGTTTTACATAAATGACAATTTTGCATTGTGAAAACACTTTAAAAAAAAAAAAAAAAAAAAGTAGGTGGGGGTAGCCTACTATGTTTTTTATCCCCCAAATGGGAATCTAGCCCTGCATCTCACTTGGGTTAAATCTTACTATAGTTGAAATCCCTTTATCTATAAAAGTATATTGTGGGCTACTAGAAAAGACTGATTAATATCAAATCATATACTTTATTGCTTTAAGAAAATTCTTGTACAGTGTTACACAAAAAATTTTTTAAACTGATAAACATTATACTACAACAGAAGCAGAAGCTAAAGAGAGAAACAAAAATAAGAGAAAAAAAGAGTGAAAAAAGAAAAATCTGTAGCAAAATACAATAATAATGTATTGCCAAACCTTTCCTCTATGGTAGATCAAAGAATAAATCAATGTTCTTTTCAATAAAAAGTCTCAATTTTTTTTTAAATACGTAAATGATCCATTAAAAAGGTTTTTATCTAGAGAATTCCAAATTTTTATACTTCTCATTTGGATGGAAATTTTTTTCCTATTAGACTTAGCATGCTGCAACAAATTACCATATTTTTGTTTGTCTCCAATTGTTTGCTTCTTTAAAACAAATTTATTTTCCGAATTATTTTTTATTAATAAAGCTTTATAATAATATATTAAATCATTATATATAAGTCTCTGAT
>PXIH01S0008640.1:12620-25409 GCA_003024985.2 Euperipatoides rowelli | reverse complement strand
CATATTTGTATTTGTATATTGTTATTGTATGGGTAAATCTTGACAATTTATGGGGGAGGGGTGTAAAAAAATCTGCATAATGTTCAGATTAATGAGAAAAAAATCATAGTACGGTACAAACTGTAAGTTACTGTGTTTGAACATTTTAGACAAGTTTATTTTAGTGTATATTTTATAGGTTTCAAAAAAAAATGTATCTTAACATTTACAGTATATGCTCTGAGAAGTTTCAGTTTTGTATAAAATTTAAGATCCTCAAATTATAAATTAGTTTGATTGTAAGAGTTTTAATGATACAAAATTTTTGCTGCATATTGATATATTGAATTACTTCACTGAAATAATAAATAATAAAACAAATATTATTTTTAGAGTTACCATATTTTGAAATATAAACTAGGACAATCCTATTCAAAATGTAAGACAATTACAATTAAAAAATGAGGACAGTATACATATATTTTATGAAGTCTTTTTTTTTTGTTAATTCTCCAATATCAGAAAAGCTTTCCAAATCTTAGTGTTTATCAATTTTTACTGGTAGATATTCTAAAAGTTTACGTTTAAATTACATATTTTATAAAAAAAATATTAGGTTTTAATAAATATTGCTTTAAAAAACAAACAATTAATAAGAAAAAAAAATATTTAAAGCATAGTACAGTAAAACCTGTTTCGAGAGACCACCTTTTATGCCATGAAATAGTGGTCTTCCAAGAGACGTGTTCTCTCAAAGATAGGTGCCAGGTGTGGTCTTGATAGGCCACACCTTACACCATGAAATATTGGTCTTTGAAATAGGCGATCCAAAAAAATCCTCTTTCATCATTAAATAATGGTTTATCAAAGCCAGTGTTTTGTATAAAAAAATCCATTTTTAAATATTATATTTTAAGGCATCACACCAGTTTAATTAAATAAGCTTAATTTACATTGTTTACAATGTACTG
The DNA here is from genome assembly GCA_003024985.2 of Euperipatoides rowelli. Lineage (NCBI taxonomy): Eukaryota > Metazoa > Onychophora > Udeonychophora > Euonychophora > Peripatopsidae > Euperipatoides > Euperipatoides rowelli. Next base: position 24,459 of record PXIH01S0008640.1, on the reverse strand, counting down.
TACAGTATGTATCATAATTTTTTATATTTTGTATGCACACACTTGTTTTAAACAAGTTACTGTATTTGCCTTATACATTATTAAAATAAATAAGAACAGTGTAACCATATAATAATACAGTATTTTGATAATAGTGTTGTGAATGATTTTCTTGCTTGTCAGGTGAGGCATGTGCGCTCACGTTCATGATCGTTCAAATACAACCCACTATTAAGAAGCCTATTTTTTTAGACTGACTGCATTAAAATTATTAGGCCTACAATAATCCTACATATTTATATGACATCACATATCGTTTGCATTTTATAACCATCCCACTTCTGGTTTAGGTCCCCTTCCACTCTCTATTATCCAGCACATTTTGATACAATTCAAGATGGCCGATTTCCTGTTTGTTTTTTTCAAGGTACGGTATAAGAGGTTTTAATGCCCATGGGTATATGATATAACAATTAGCTAATTATAAATCTGTTTTGTAATTAAATTTGTCAAATTGATTAATTAGGCTAAATACTGTACATTTTAGTAGTGAGATATTTTTTCTCTAAAACCTTGGCTTTCCTGAAGTAGTAAACTTGTGGTCTTATTAAAAAAAAGGTTGAATTAATTTCTTGGGATTTTAAAAAGTTGACCATTGATTACATTACACAGGTGGTCATTAATAATTGAAAAATTGATCTTTGCAAAAAAATTGTGATTGTTAAAAACAAATGATCTCTCAAGATAGGTATTACTGTACACTTGCCCTGTTTTTGCCCTATTAAGATCTCCAACTCACTATTTCTATATTCAATATACCGAGATAATTTTTAATTCAGCTGACCAATACTCAAAGCAATTGTTAAATAAGTGATTAAAAATTTTCGACATTTGAAAAGCTAATTTTAAATTAAATTTTTAAATAATTTTATACATTTCATGAACAATAAATTAGTATAAAGGAATTTATTTTATTTATTGTTTGAATCTAAAATCATGAAAATGGGAGCTATCATAATTTTGAAAATTAAATTTTGTCATAATTAATTCTTTGACTGTATTTTATAAAACTCTAGCCAGAATTTCATGTCCTCTCTTCCCCATGGACATTCACTGATAACATAAAAATAAGAACATGCCTGGGAAAACCCAATAATGACAACCATTTACATATTTTACTATGGTAACTTACATGATTTTTTATTTTTTTTTTGTAGAATGGTGTTGATTTTAACTACTCCTGTCATGTTTAATATTATTGAGCTTTGCATTTTTTTTTAAAGACATATTGTAAGTACTTGCAAGTTTTATGCAAGTATTGAACTTACTTTATTTAGCTACGGTACTCAACTTAAGATAACCTACTTTAACTTTTTTTTTTTGTTTTTACAAATGTGTTGGTTTACCAATTCATGCCATGTTTTGTGTAACTATTAAACATACTTTGTTAAATACTGTTTAATATTTTTAAAGGGTATTGGTTTAACTATTCATGGTATGTTTTGTGTAGCTACTGAAAAAGCATATTTTGCAATGCCTGAAACAACCTTAGGTAAGCAATTTTTTATTTTATTAAAATCAATAAAATGGAGCATGTTTAATATTAGTTAATTGAACTAGTTTCAAAAATCATTGTTCCACTTGAGCAAAGAAAATAAATAATAATATGTCATTTAATTAAAGTGTTTTTAAGACCCCAGCCATTATATACATTAAACACATAGCATTATTAAAAAAAATAAGTTGTACTATTTTTTTTTTTTGTCAATATTTAAAAAAAAAAAAGATGAAAAAAAAAAGGTAGAAATAAATTTTGCCATTGCTAGCCATACTGAACTTGTTAAACCAACTTATATGCCTCATCAATAGTTTGACTATTTTAAACTACTCTTTTATAAATTTTTGGCTTTAAATTTATTGAAAAATATAAATAAATTTTTAAATCCTTCATTCTTAGCTGTACACAGACGAATTAAAGAAAATCATAAATTGCCCTGGAGTTTTTATTTTTAGTTTTAATATGAACAGATGGAGCCAATGTAGACTAAGGCTGGACTCATATGTCGCAGTTTTAATAATACTTCATTGTAATCGATTTAGTAGATTTAAATGAAAGGCACGAGCCTGTATGATAGGTTAAAAAATGATCACATTGTCTTCGTTATAGGCACGCTGACAAAGTGGATCCAGCATCTATCTATCCAAATGAGATATTATTTTAAAAAAAAAACAACATTATTAAATTATATAAATAATAAAGTTACCGGTATTTTAATAATATATTTTAAAATATATTTTTTATTCAGGAAACATTTTTTTAAAGCGATAAAAGAATTCTAAAAAAACAATTTTTTTTTTTTTTTTTTAAAGAGCAAAATTTATCCAAATAGAAAGCAAGGAATCAATTACCATGTGTAGATAAATGTTTGTATGTAATTGAACTCTGGTAATGGCATGTATGAAGTGCTTGAACAGACTGATCGAGAATCAAGTTAAAGTTTTGAAGTCTTTTTTTTTTTTTTAATTTAATAAATTCTTTATTTGTGCTTTTGTTTAATGATGCATCATATTTAAAACTGTTTTTGACTTGGCAGCTAAATATATTTTTGTTCGCCACAAGTTGTATATTGAAACAATCTCATTTTTTTTTATTGTTAATAATGTAATATTTTTTTCAAACATTGCTTTTTATTTATCAACAATTATAAAAAGTCACAGCATAATTTAAAACAATTGAAAAAAATTTAAAATAAATGTTCCTAAAATAGAGTCAACAACAAAAAATACAAATCAGAGCTTTGAAGCTGTAGCTCCAGCAAAGTATTTCTAGCTTCGTTTCGTCTCCCAGCTCAGGAAAAATTAAAAAATTAAAATAGCTTTTTATTTAGTTAGTTAGTTTGTAATTTTCATAAATTTCTATCTATTCTTAAATCTTTTTTTTTTAAAGCATTAGCAGAAAATTTAAATTAGGTCTCGTAAGGATTCCATTTTTTTTTTTCACATTTGTAGAGAAAATTGAATAAACGGAAAAAAATTAATAAGGCAACCAGAACTGGAGCTGAAAAAATTGCATATATTTTTCAGCTCCAGCTCTTGCACAATATAGGCTACTATAGTTTCTCCATGCACCTTCTATTCCAATGCAATGTTACAAGCTAAGTTCAGAAATTGGCACTAGAGTTAAGTTTATCAAAGTTTCAAATGCCAGAAATAGTGAAACTACATTTTGTATTCATAAGCTATATCCTGGATCTAGTTATTTGACATCATCATTTTGGAACACAGTACTCTCATGTATCACCTTAATTGTTATTTACGAATTTAAATACAAGACAGAGACCTATATAAAAAAAAAAATTGAACCCATGTACATTACCATGTGTATGCTTCATTTTCACTATGTAATACGACAACTAGCATTACCTGCAAAAAACGTACTTTGCATCTAATAAATTAACCCTGAATGAGTCAAACTGAAGATTTTTTTTGTATAAGAGAGCAATCAAGTTTCTGTAGTTTCAAATTATAATTATTGAAATTAAAATCAGAAAAAAACATAAGAGCGTGTTTAATTTATTAAGATAGTGTTTCTTGCTATTTGCACACAATATGACCAGTATTCTAATCCTAACATTTAATTTTAAATAAAATTTATATATTGTATAAATATTGTTTTTAATTGCTATTTAAAAAAAATGCTGGGGTTGTAAAGATATTTAAAATAAAATTTGTTTGCAACATTTTTAAATAATTTTGCCACTTTTTTTCCTCGTTCCTCTAAGTTCCCTATTCGGTGGATGTTACGAGTCCAACATTATGTAGGCTAATTCATTTACTAGAAGAACTATTTTAACACTTTATTTTTAACTTGTTTTGAAAATGGCGGCATTGAATTCTAAATGGATATTTTATGATAAAATCAAATAAACAAATCACTAAAATCTGTAAAATGATCAAATTATTTAATTTCCTGCACATAATTATTATCACTATTGATACAGTATAATATTAACTCAGAATATGAATATTTTTTCTTTTTTTTTTACCATATTTTTTTAAAAAAAGTAGGCTAATTTATGATAAATAAATTATTAAAAAAAAAATATTAAATGTTCTAAATCTAATATTAATAATGCCCATCTCCCTATTTATTTTAGGATTTTTTCCAAACAATGCTATGAGTTATTTATATCCTAAGTTTGAAGGCAGAGTTGGTTGGTACCTTGGCTTAACAGGTTCCAGATTAAAAGGACGAGATGCTGTCAGAGTTGGTTATGCATCACATTTTATTGATTCTAACAAACTAAATGATTTAGAAACTGATTTATTGGCTTTAAAAAATGCTACAAAGGAATCCATTAAAGAAGTGTTGGATACTTATCAAGAAAAAGTAGGTATAGATTTAAGCTATTGATTTAGTAATGTAAGTTGGGAACCTTTACTTCTATTTATAACACTGATTTATTCATTATTATTTTAAAAAAAATGAAACTTCTATGTTTATGTTTTGTACCACAATTTGATCTGTAAAAATTCCATTTATTTAAAAGTCAAAAGGGAATCCTTAATTGTCACCCTTGGAAACAGCTATCTCATTGTATTTAATCCTTATCATCTTTCGGATGTACTATTTTTTAAAAGCTATAACCTCATTGGATAATAAAATATCTTGCTGGAGGACATCACATACAGTAATTGTCTAAAATTTTATGATGATGAAAACAGAGATTTTAAGAAATAACCTTTGAGCATCTAGGAAGGAGGGAGTATCAATCAATATTTTGAGCCAATCCTGATAGGATTATATTATTAACAATTGATAATACTTTTTATATCTTAACCTTTAATGTATGATGCACATATACTTTACACTATCATGTTGAAATATATCTGCAGTGGAGAGTGATCAAATATTTGGCAGATATGGAATTTTCAATCACTCTTACATTAAAAGCTTTTTTGTGCTTTATGAAATAGCATATTAATTTTCTACTAATATATTTTTTTTCCTAAAACAGAAAAGTATTTTAGTGCTTAATATCAATAAGGAAAACTGGAACAAATCCTGAAAATCATTGTGCTTATGGCTTGTTTTTTTTCTTGTAGTGATCAACACAAATGTTTTATAGTGCTCATTGTTTCTTAACATATGTTTCAGATATTTGGGGTGTTATATATTATATTTAATGTATTTTTCTTTCAGAGTATTATTGATAAAGATAAGGAATTTTCTCTCACTTCGCATTTAAATGCAATAAATAAATGTTTTGATGCGACTGAAATTGAAAGTATTATAAATAACTTGAAAACAGATGGATCTTCATGGGCCCGGGAGGTATTAAAAATAATAAGTAACGGGGTAAGTTTGGGACTTGTCTAATACATTTATCAATGATTGTATTCTCCCCTCTTTCATTTTATACTGCTGTCAATTTTTTTTTTTTTAATGCATTAATGCTATCGTAATTTTTTGCAGGCCCCTTTGGGATTAAAAGTTACTATGCGAATTATGAATGATAGCTCAAAAATATCTAGCATTAGAGAATCTCTTATAACAGAGTATCGACTTCTCCATCATTTTTTCAAACAGCATGATTTCTACGAAGGGGTCCGAGCAGGTTTGTAGAAATTATTTTTGATTTGTTAGTTAAATTTATTAATTCTACTGTACTTAATATGCGATTGTCCTACTTTGAATTAGAATAGACAGTAAATTCTGTCAAATTTCTCACAAAGTAAGTCAAAATTTATAACCTAATAACCTAATTATGGACTTTATTTAATATGAATTATTTTCATGATACCTCAAATAGAATTTTACGTTAACAGAAATTTAGTTGCTAAACAACGCACCAGCTGTTCTTTTATCCTCTTGTGTGGAGATTGAAAAAAAATAAACTCAATTTCAATCTAACTCTGGACAATAGAATTGGGTGGTTCAATAAAGAGTCGGTTTATTCGGACTGATTTCTCATTCTCGATACATATGAAAAGAGTGAAATCAGTCACACCACCATTATCAAATAGCAATTTAAACAACTGTTGATAATTTTAGCATTTGGCAGACTTTTGCCATTTGTAAGACTTAAATGAGCTGGTGAGAGCAGGGGCGGATTTAGACTTTTAGGAGTCCTGAGCACAAAATATGGGGCCCGCTAGTTCAATAGGGGGTCTGGGGGGATACCCCCAGTGAGGTCCAGAAGTTGAGCCCTGGTAGAAATTTAAAAAAAAAAAAAAAGTAAATTTGATAACTTTAAAATCCAATAGTCAGTTCCTGTGAGTAAATTGCTCCAGAAACTAACTACTTGTTCCAGCATTGGAAATAAAATTTGCACTACTTCCAATAAACACTTTTTACTAATTTAAATTTGTATAAGAAGATTGCAGCTAAGAAAGACTTTTCAATTTATTAGAGTTGGTAGTTATCTCTCATTTTATTATTGACACTTTAATAGGCTAATGTAAAAAACTTTTGTCTCAAAGGGAAGTTAACCCTAAAAAATATTTTGATATTATTTGTTGTATAACCTGAATATCTGTTATAATGCAGTGTGGATTAATGGGGGTAAAGAAATAAATAAACAACACTACATTATGGAAAAATAAATAAATAAAGATTAGGCTACTTTGGGGCTTTTATTTGTATTTTTTTCCAATGGCAGAAACATTAATTAAGTTCCTAACTTGAGAGGAACATCAAATGTCAAAAATAATGCATGCAGTTTTTTTTTTTTTTTTAAATTATGTATTTATTAAAATAAACAAATAAGGAAATTTCTTCCTTTGTATAGGCGTTTTCAAGGCAAACAGTGCTGTTAAATCTTAACTTCCTAAGAAGAAACATTTTTACTAAAATTTTGTTTTAAAAAGTTATAAATTTTGTTTAAAATTAGGGTGATTCTAGCTACTCTTGTTCAATTTATTAGAGTTAGTAGTCAGGTGTGAGGCTCCTCAAAATTTTTTTGCACTAACTATGGATATGCCATACCAAAATTATTTTATTTATTAGGGGTGGAGTCAGTTTAGGACAGGCTTAAAAAGGCCCCATCGACACATTTGATTAAAAGGCACAGCTAGTAAAAAGTGGATTTTTTTTCGGCCAGCTGACGAGTGTTGTCACTGTTGTGTACGGCCCATACGGGTGAGGTGGTTTGTACAGTTATGCATTAATGAATCAGCTGGGGGCTTGGGGGGGGGGGCTGTAAGCCCCCCAATGAGGTCCATGAACGGAGCCCATTGAAGCTGTCAGTTTTTAAAATTTTTAATACTTAACATGAGATCTGCTACTTAAAAATATTGAAATTTAAAATAACTTAACAAACATGCAAAACGTATTTATTAAAAAAAAATACTTTTATATTTTTATACTTATGAAATTAATCATTTTTATTTTATAGGTTTATTTTTCATTTGTTGCATTTTATTTTACATCTTTCAATACCACTTAAGCATTGATTTTCTTTCAATATATTTTAAAGATTGTTCTATAAAATGTAAATGTTTTTGTAAGTTTTAATGTTTGATTGCTTATTACAAATGTTTTATTTTTACAAATGTATAAATTTATAATTTTGAAAATAATTTTACTATAAAATCTTGACAGGAAATAAAAAATTTAAAGACTAACTTTGAACTGTTTTTATTATCATTAATAATAACTTGCTGTCAGGGCCTCCACATCCTAACAGGGCTCCCGGGACTAGAAATCCAGGCGGGGCCTGGTACCGCCACCCTTGAAGCTTTTTTTTATTTGGCTGTTAAGTGTCATAACTATTTAGTTTCTTATGTAGTTCGGTCATACATGCCCATCTCCTGGCCCCCAAGACTGCAGCCCCAACCAGCCCTTCCCTCTTATGGGGGAGGGGGGGCTGTTTGCTGCATAAAAATCAAATTATTCTTAACACTGATATGCTGTATATCCTAATCTATAATGTATCACAGGTTAATACTTTATTAATAATAGCATTATCACACATCCTATTTTTATTCTCATTTAAATGACAAACTTGTTTTTGCAGTGTGAATGGAAAAGAAATTTCAAAAGTTTGAAGAAAAGTCAAAGATAAATTACTTCTGAATTGTGCCAGTTTCTAAATAAGAACACTTTAAAAAAAATTGGGGGAGGGGGGGGGGAGAGCTGGGGGCCGCGTCAGCAATCACTGACCAGCTGAACTTGTCAATCTGACCCTGGCTGGAGCACCTCAAAATTGGGGGCCACTGACTAATGTTATTAACATGGATAAAACTAACTTGGTTTGAGTATACCATATCATATTTCTTTTTTTTTTAGGGGTAGGGCCCATTAAAATTGGGGGCTACTAACTAATGTTTATTAACATACTCTAGATAAAACTTTCAAAAGGTCTGTGCATACCATATAAAAATAAAAAAAATATTTTTTTTAGTGGGGCGGGGGAGGGGAGCCTAAAAATTGGGGGCTCTGGGTCACGCCCGATGTGCCCACTCATAAATCCGCCCCTGTATACAATATAGTAAATACTACTGTATGCACAGAATCTACATAAAAGATCTTTACAACTTTGATTTTACACAGGAAATGATTTCAGCGGAATAAGATAGAGTATAATTTAAAGTTTTTTCTAGTATACTGAAATCACCATTTAAACATTAATATTTGTACCATAATGCACATAAATTGTCTAGGCAGTATTCCAGCTCTTGGCATGTGCTACTGAGTGATTATGCAATACCAGTGTTTATGCCACATTCAAATGACCAGGAATGATAACTATGAAACTTTTTTGAATACTGTACCTCTTTTAAATGACAACTGCCCTGAATTAGCCTACTGTTATGTAAAAATAAATTACTTAAAGTTGGAAATATATGTTTTTATAGACCTACAATATATTATATACTCTTTATACAGTATATCATTTACATTATGTGCATGTGATTCATTTATTTTATTTTTAGTGATAATTGATAAACATAATAAACCTAATTGGAAGCCGGCTACATTTGAAGAGGTTACCGAAGAAATGATCCAGGAATACTTTGAACCATTATCTCCAGAAGATGAATTACATTTGGATTAAGTTTTACTTGAAATTTAATTCTGTACTTCTAGACCAATTTTATGAAATGTCATGCTATGATAAAATGTCATTTACCTAAATTTGTTAAGACTAAAGGTTATATTTAAAAAAAAAAATCATTCTTTAAAAATCCTGTTTTAAATTGATTCCACTCTCCTAGATTTTTGTTGCTTTCCTTTTAACTTGGGATTTTAATAATTTTGTAAAATCAAGAGGACATCACTGAAAGCCAGCAGTAGTTTGCGTCAAATGTAAATAAATTTTCAATTTACCTAAAAAAAAGGAAGTGGGAATATGATTTGACAGAAATGCATTTAAATATCAGTAAATTTTAGCAAATAGCAGAAATTAGACATTTTGCATGAACCAAAAAAAATATTAAATCTGATATTTGTAAAACTAGAAATATGGTCGGGCAGGTTCGTACCCGCCGCGGTGCGCTTATGCATATACCGGGATCGTAGGTTCAATACCTGGGCAGCCTCGGTGTGTACAATGTGAAATGTTCTTTCCACATTTGTACACACCAGCAATTTTTCTTCTATATAGATTATCAATAATCATCAAGAAATTCAGAAAATTAACTTTATGGAACTTCGACTTGCCTTAAGGAGACTGGAGTTACAGGATGCACAGAATGTGCATTGTACGATAAAGAAATAAGAATGTTAGTATTAAATTATGTATATAATTTATTTAAAAAAAATAAAGGAAAAAAAAAATTGAGCAATTTTAAAACCAGATGGGCTGCATACAGAATTTAGCGGACATTTGATTTTAATTTTATAAGATAAAGCAAATGCAATTTGCTGTAGTTGTTTTTTTAAAAAAATTAGAACTTTTTTGGAAAGAAAGCAATCAATTGCTTATTCCTGATTACAATGAAAAAATTTCACATCAGTATGAATCCGAAGATGTTGCATTCATTTATAATTATAACAACACTGATTTTTCTTTTACATCGGTAACATCAGTATACAGTATGTATCAAAATATGTTTTAGTACTCTTATAACCAGATTTAAAATCTAATTTGATAAACTTAAATATATGAGTAGGGCTACATTATTCAAATGATCTTTTGAAAACATTTATAATTACTGTGATCACAATATCTCCTTAACATGTGACAGCACGTTTACTCAAATTACTGTCTACAGTCATAACCACCTTAGTTACTCTTATATATATTAGATTAATAAATAAACTCAGGCTGACATGAACAAATAATTTTTTAAAAAAAATATATTTGCCCATAGGGAAAATCTGCATAGTTTATTATACTACTGTATATTTACAAATATATTCAATTACTAACTACTCGAACTCTTCATCTGTATCTTCGTTATCTGTATTTTAGATTTCATTTTGGATATTCTAAAAGAGACAAAGTACTTGGAAAATTCATTGAATCAACAGTATAAGGGGAAAATCCTTTCCAAATCCCCCTCCTCTCCCCCCACCACAATTCAATCCACTACCCGGAGTATATAACCCGTGTTTCCATGGCCTCACTCATTACTTAACAGTCACGAAGCTGGGATAAATAATAACTTTTACATTTGTATTCATTATCAAATACAAACAATTTAGAGAAGCGTTAAAGGAAAGTGGTACTGGTAAAGTTCAAGCAAAAGTTTTGTAAATATTTTTGGTCAATAAATTGTTTTTAATAAAAAAATATATAGGCTATAGTAAAGCATAAAAAGGAATGGCTATATCTCTATCATTCCAGGAGTGACTTGTTCCTAATTCAATCATGCTAAATACAATAGTATTACTAAGCTAAACTAAGTTGTCACACTAGTAATTAAATGGGGGTAATATAGTAATTACTACATTGCCCCCATTTTTTTTAAAATTTTATAGATATAAAATTATAAGATTGTAACTAGTTATATATGAACATCATATTCATATAGGTTTTTCCCTTTTTTTCTTTTTTTTTTTTTTGCACAAATAAAAAAAATGTCATTACTTTTGCATTAAGAAAGCAACAACATACAGTAGTCTATATTAAAAAAATTACAAATTTACAAGTTTACCCTGCAGGGATAGTAGAGTCAGTAAATCACTCTGACTCGGCTCTCCAGCGATCAATATGGTCGCTGGTTCGAATCCTGGATTAGACTTTGGACAAGAAGACTTTTTCAATGAATATCGATTTTGTAAATATTTTAAAATAGAAAAAAAAAATTACAAGTTTGTTCTGGTTTCTTTTTGGCTCTGGTTACCCTCTGTTGTATATCCATTATATTATCTTCTGGATGTTCATTAATTTCACTATGATGGTGTTGCCATTCATTTGTATAAGGTCTTTTTAAGTGTCTAATTGCTTTACATTGGAATCACTTCCATTTATTTTGTCTATTGACTTTTGATGAAGTTTTAACTTAATACTGCACACTTTTGCTCCTGCAAAACCTTTATTTGATCACTGTGTACTGTACAAGTATTTCAATGTTCCTATTTAAAATTTTCCGTAAATATTTCTATCGATTCAATATTATTCATTCTTGCCATTTCTTTTGATTGTTACCAAAATTTCTATAATGAGTTTTTTTTAAAGGGACAAATGTTATTTTAGAACTACAGTTATTTTAGTATGTCTGCTATCATATTGTCTTTTATGTTTAGATTGTTGATTTTCTACTTCACTTCATATACAGTATATTGTTCTTAATTCTGTCAAAAAATAGTTCGGCAGGATATTAACCAGCTATACAAATACAAATATGCCGGACAACAGACCATAGTCTGGCAGGTTTTCTCTGATCCTTATACTTTTTTTTTTTAAATATA
>PXIH01S0008635.1:14271-25874 GCA_003024985.2 Euperipatoides rowelli | reverse complement strand
TCTCTTCCTCAGGAATAAATAAGAAAAAAATAGAATAAGACTAGGGACAACCTTGCTGGACTCTGGTCTGTTGTTGTCCAACATATTTGTATTTGTATTTGTATCGAAAGAATAAGCCGACTGAAAGTGCTCGAATAATCACATCAGTAAAGAAGTGGGTGGAGTCTAACTTGTAATGAGATAGCCAATAAAATCCAAACTGTTCAAAGCTATTGACCTGAATTAATGACATATTTTAGATAAAAATCATTATGTGTGCCTAAACTCTGTGTATCAAAACTATCCCAGACTTTGTGTATGATGATAGCCGACAGTCAAAATCAGGGGTTTCCAACCTATTGGCTTCCCTGGGCCACATTGCAAGATGAAGAAATGTCTTGCACCACACATAAAATACACTAACACTAATCTGGGTATCAAAACTATCCCAGACTTGTGTATGATGATAGCCGACAGTCTAAATCAGGGGTTTCCAACCTATTGGCTTCCCTGGGCCACATTGGAAGATGAAGAAATGTCTTGGGGCACACATAAACTACACTAACACGAATATGTGTATCAAATCTATCTTAGACTTTTTGTATGATGATAGTCAACAGTCTAAATTAGGGGTTTCCATCCTATTGTCTTCACTGGGCCACATTGGAAGAAGAGGAATTGTCTTGGGCCACACATAAAATATACTAACACAAATATGTGTATCAAAACTATCCCAGACTTTGTGTATGATGATAGCTGACAGTCTTAATCAGGGGTTTCCATCCTATTGGCTTCCCTGGGCCACATTGGAAGAAGAGTAATTGTCTTGGGCCACACATAAAATACACTACCACAAACGATAGTGGATGAGCAAAAAAAAAAAAAAAAAAGGTCCGTGCATAATTTTCACGATATCTGCCACAACAGATTTTAAGCAAAAAAAAAATGCTCTACCATAATAATCTTAATTATGCGATCCCCATTCAGAGGAATTTTTAAAATCGTCGGGCAGGTCACAAGTTTGCAATCACTAATATAGAAAACAGAAAGCAATGTTCAATAATAAGAATACTTAATGTCTTCTAAATAATAATAATAAATGCCAATCATTTACAAAGGTAAGTTGAAATATTATTGATAATTAATCGCTGCGTTTTACTTGCCAAGTCACCACAAGCACATATCATGTCTAATCGTATCATTTCGACTGTCTNTGCCTGGAAGATAACACACTGGAGGCAGCATACTGCAGTAAAGCTGAAGTCAGACAGGCGTATAAATAGCGAGAGTATATGGTGCATGGCAGTGCCATGCCTTGTACAGAATGCACAATTAAATTCTTTTACATAATTCATTTTACGTGACATTGCAACAGAGTCCTATTGCTCTTTATTCTATTAGTCAGTTTTAACAGTTGTTCATTTCCTCTTGTCGAATTGTTTGCAATTATAATCACAAAAAATATCTCAGTATGTCTTAAGTAAGTTTGCGATTTTGTGTTGGATCGTATTCATAACCGTCCTGGGCTGCTTATGGCTGTGAGCCATAGGTTGAACAAGCTTGGTATAAATGTTATAGAGCACAGACATACAGACATTTAATTTTATAAACCATATATAAATGAAGAACTTTGGCATTTTTAACTCAACCCCTCCCCCCCCTCCCACAAATAAGCATGGGAATTGTACCATAATTTTATATTTTCCAAATTCTAAACGATAAAAGCATTAATATGAAGTTGTGTTAAATGACGTTGATTTTAAAAAGTAAAAGTAAATTCATTTATGGTAATCAATTATATATTTGTATTTTCTTACTGATTCAATAAACCAATCGCAATTTACAGTATTTGCTTAGTTCTTAGAATTATTTTAATACACTTGATACTATCAGTATTATGGCAAACTCATACATCTAAATGAGATTCGCATCATACATTCCATTCCATACACAAAGATATATACTGTAAATGACTAGAGAATATTCCAAGTCTTACCTAAATGAGCCGAGTCCACAAGATCATTCCCCGTAGGGATACAGATTATTCCTCATCCTATTAACAATGTGCTAGCATACGGTTTTTTTTTTCCTTCTTTCCAGAATGACTTTTATTTGAAATTCACACTTTTAATTCAAGATCATTATAAATAGTTAATACTAGAGATAAAGAAATACAAGATAAAACAAAGAAATGTTTAAAAGAAATATAAGTAGGGAAAATATAATGCATTTTGTTTTAAAAGCATTTTCTTCTATATATTAAAAAAAAAAGATAATAAAATCAGTTCACATATTCTAACTTTAAGATTTATCACATAAAAAAAAAAAAGACGGTAAGATAAGAACCAAATAAATAAAACATTTGTGAAACTGAAGCATTTACTCTAAAAGAAAAAAAAAAGATTGTAAATTTAGTTATTTTATTTAACAAAGAAAGGTACTGTAGCCTACATAATGTATAGTAAAACCTGACTTGAGAGACCACCCCTTATGCTAGGCCTGGGCGACAGTTTCGGCATGAGGTGCATGAGGGCCAGATTAAAAAATTATAATTCTCTACAGGCCGGGCTTTAAACGAGGAAAAATACCAAGAGAACTAACCAAAAGAAAGATACAGGGGGAGAGGGGGGGGGATGCCCAGAATTTTGCAATTTTGTTACTTTAAGTACGAACAGCAAATACTGTATAATTGTTATATTTCTGAATCCAGCTCATAATTTCACTAAGCAAATAGATAGACAGATAGATAGAGATAGACAGACAGATAAAGATAGATAGAGAGATAGATGGATCATGGATATTGATAGATAGAAATATATACAGATAGAGAGACAGATAGATATAGAGAGACAGATGGAGAGAGATAGAGATAGTTACAGATAGAAAGATATAGATATAGAGAGGTAAAGAGAGATAGAGAGCAAAATAGATATAAATACTGTATATAGAAATATATAAAGTATATATAGATAGACACACACACAGACAAACAGAGAGAGACAGAAAGAGAGAGACAAAGTGAGACAGAGAGACTTTTTTTTTTAAACAATTGTTTCTGGATAATCCAAACTATAGTGTTTATAAGTTCAGTTCTAAAATAAAACAGGGGAGGGGGTGGACATTAAAATAAAAAGAGTTCATTTTAAAATGATTACTGAGGACACTGGGAAATGAGAAAAATAATACACTATTAAAAATAATAAAAAGTAGGTCTCTGATTAAAAAGCTTGCTGTATTTTTTTTAAAAGTTGGAAAAAAAATATATAAAACATTGTCGTCCTACACTTGGTTTATTATTATAAAATGTGATAAAAGATTTTACGAATTTTTCAACATTTGTAATTTCGTTACGAAATCTTTGAAGTTTGTTTACAGATCAAAACAATCAATGCAATTAAAAAAAAAGGTCTTAATTACTGTGAAGTTAGCCCCTCAACATTCGAAAATAACAAAATTGTGCTTACCAATTGTTTGAGCTTTGTTTGAGCCCATTTGAGCCATCTTTTTTTTGTTTGAGCCCTAACCGATTTGAAGTAATACTAATTTACATTTTGAGGGGCCAACTACAGGAAAAAATTTAAATTTTGAAAATTAGAATAAAATTTCATGGCAATCGTTTGAGCCTTGTTTGAGCTCATTTGAGCTATCTTTTTTTTTTTTTTTAGCCTTAACCCATTTGGTGTAATACTAATTTACATACTAATATACTAATCTCTTTTATTATCTTTTGTGCCTCTTCTCTCTTCAATGGTTAGTCCTTTTCTCATTTCTTACCTGGCCAGTAATTTTGTTCCATATGTAATTATGTCCTTTCTCAACTCTATGACATTATGTGCCCTAGATAAACATGTGATGTCATATTATAATGCATTTTGGGACTACTTTCAATCTGAGCCACACACCCCTCCAACTTCTGTTTGAGTTGTCCACTTTTGGTTCCTTTTTTTTTGGATATTATATATATTTTGGAGATAATTATATTATCTCCTACAAAGTCTCTAGAGACTAGTTACAAACTATGAGCTAGTTTAAGGTACCTAATTAATAGCCTAGTACTAGTAGACCCAATCCATATTATGAACCAGCTAAATTATTTATTAATCAGATGTATATTCAAAAAGATATTCATTGGTGAATTAAAATATTTTCATAAATAAGCTAGGTAGTATTGTATAATAACATATACCTGCCTCCCTTTTTGTATTAATGAAGGAAAAAGAACATTTTTTTTAGTCGTTTTAGGTCCAACTACAATGTTTTCTTTAAAAAAAAATTTAACTAGGAAATCTTGACTCTAGCAATCAACATAAATTTTAATAATATCTATAATATTGATATTAGTAGTTTGACTGATTGTTTCATTAATACTCTACCTTTAGTTAGTAATAATGCCGCTGATTATTGCTTTCTTTGGGTTATACAGTCAGAACTTATAATCAAAATAAATTATGTTGTCGTAATGGATGACAGTGATATACAATATATCAAATGGTTCAAAATAATGTACAGTTTGTAAAGGAAATTAAGAGTAATCTTAAAATATTGTATTAGACTAGAAGGATGTTTATTTCTGTGTTTTTTTTAAACGGTGTAGCCTATTTTGTAACATACTTTATGATATGGTACTGTAAATCGTTAGATTTTATATGCTGCAGTTTTATACTAATAATCTATATACAGTATATAAATCATTTCAAAGGCTGCTTTGTAAAATGGTAAACGATCGCATAATGAAAATAAAGAATCAAAATAAAATCCTTTTTTTTTCATAATAAATTCAGATCTGTAAAAAAAGATTTGATTAAATTCTTTTATTGTTTATATTTCAAAAGACTAGACTTTGTTTGTAATTAAAATAAATATCTCCTTTTGTTAAGAGATAGCGGAGTAGGCCTACACTCTACTATGCAGCCCTCATGGAAATTAAGGCAGCAATCATGTTGCTCCGGTCTAGCTTCTCCTTTTTGATAAGGTTTTAACGCTCCTTTCCATTGAATGCTAGGTGGCTGTTTCTATTCAAACAGTTCTTTAGAAGAGCTGACAAATCACTCTAAAGATCATTTACCTGTAAGAGAGCAATTAAAATACTTTTTCATTATTTGTAAAAGTGTAACACTTAAAGCTTTGCTCTTTTCGCAATAGTGATTTATTTGTTTGCCTCCTCCGATATTTTTTATTATAATTTGGATATAAATATTGTAAATGCCTTTTCTGATGAATTATTAATATTTGTACTTTTAAACTTTACTATGAGTCATTTTATCTCCCGCAGAGATAGACAATTAATTCATGATACAGGATGGTAGGTACAAAAAATAAATACAATTGTTTAAATGATTGTAATTTCAATTGGAGGTCTGTAAATAATTTATGCATCAGAATTTCTCATCATCATCCATTGGTGCGCTTCCCTTTTATCCAGGAAATTTATTTGTAAAGTTTGACCTGAAATTGCATTTCAATATTATTCCTAAAGTTATAAAAACTAAAACTTTTCATTCAAGAAAGTGTTGATGTTAATATTCCTGTGTTTTCCTGACCAAGAAACAGCTTTGCTAATAGTTTGAGAAGACCCTAACACCATGGCGATATCGACTATCTGTGGCTATTTTTCCTGCTAGTTCCTTAGAAAGTTTCTGTGAACAAGATTAGCAAATTCCATGCCATTAAACAGAGATGTCCACACCAGCTACAGTGTCTACCAAATACTCCTCATTGAATTAACTGATAGCAATCACAAAAACGAAAGAAAACGCAACATTCTGTTCTTACACAAGTACAGATATACTGTTGCCGAATTTCATATTTTCGATTTTAAAAGAGGTAAAAATGAATACAATATGTCATTTTTTTTATAAATTTTATGAGGAATGCAAAACTTTTATCAAAAATAAACATAAACAAATATTATTTTTTTTTAATTAATTTTTTTCAGAGATGATGATAAAATAGGCCATACCTGATTTTGGTAACCCAAACGGAAGTTAGAGGGGTTTTGTGACTCAGATTGAATGTAGTCCAAAAATGCATAATATGACATCACATGTTTATCTAGGGAATATGATGTCATAGAGTTGAGAAAGGACAGAATTACATATGGACTAACCATTGAAGAGAGAAGAGGCACAAAAGATTATAAAAGAGATCATTATATTAGTATGTAAATTAGCATTAGTCCAAATGGGTTAGGGCTAAAAAAAAAAGAAAAAGGAGGCTCAAATAAGGCTCAAACGATTACCATTAAATTTTATCTGAATTTCCAAAATTTAAATTTTTTCGTATATTTGGCCCCTCAAAATGTAAATTAGTATTACTCCAAATGGGTTAGGGCTCAAACAAAAAATAGATGGCTCAAATGGGCTCAAACAAGGCTCAAACGATTGCCATCAAATTTTATCCTAATTTACAAATTTAAATTTTTCATGTAGTTGGCCCCTAAAAATATAAATTAGCATTACTCCAAATGGGTTAGGGCTTAAAAAAAAAAAAAAGATGGCTCAAATGGGCTCAAACAAGGCTCAAACGATTGCCATCATGTTTATCTTGATGTCTAAAATTACATTTTTTTTTATGTAGTTGGCCCTTCAAAATGTAAATTAGCATTACTTCAAAAGAGTTAGGGCTCAAACAAAAAAAAAAAAGATGGCTGAAATGTGCTCAAACAAAGCTCAAACGATTGGTATGCAAAAATTTATTATTTTCGAATGTTGAGGGCCAACTTAACGGTAATGAGATGCTAGCTGTTTGTTAAATAAATCTTTATTGCCTTTTAGTTCAATTAGACACCATGTAACCACAGCGTTCGCTCATCTGTGTTTCACTTATACTCGTAACTTTGTTTTATTAATTCTTTATTAAATTCATTTATTCCAGAAAAGACACAATATATTAATAATATGTATAATTACTGCATAATATGTATACTGTAGGTAATATTGTGTGTAATCATTTAAAATAATACTAAAAATAATAAAACATTTTAAATAAAATTTGCTACTTTAATGGTAATGACAGCTTAAATTTTTTAATGACCGCGGGCCACATAAATTGATACGGTGGGCCGGATCTGGCCCACGGGCCGTATGTTGCCCATGCCTGCCTTATGGCACAAAATAATGGATTAACAAGAAAATGACCACACCAGCTATCATGGAATATTAGCCTTTAAAATCATGTGGTTCCCCCCCCAAAAAAAAAGTTTTTAGGTACCATGCCTGATAAAATAACTTTTTTATTTTCAATATTAATTTTGTGTGCACATATTATTATTTTTTAAACCCGTTAATTTATTTTTGATATATAAATTAGTGTAATACGTATAGGTACTATATATTTTCTAAGCTATTTACTTTATATAATTGTTAAAATAAACAAAATAAGCCACCAGTGTAACCATATTATTGGTACAGTATTTGGATAATGGTTCCATTAATGATTTTCTCTTTTGCCATGTGAGGAGAGAGTGCTCGAAGTCAAAAGTCATTCAAATGAATTAGCACGTTCATTTACAACCCAACAATACTAAGGGACTTTTTACTAAGAATCATAATTTTTTAAGTTATTAATTGCATTTAAAGTTATTACAATAAACCTACATGTGGTAATACAGCTGAATTCATCATCATTGGGCATTCTCCGAGGCGGAGGTTCACACTCATGAATCGCCAAATTTCTATCTTGAGCTCTTCTTTTAAATATAGAGAATTGTCTGATGTTAGTCCAGACCTTAAGGTCATCCAGCCATTCCCTTCTTGGTATTCCACTTTTTTCTTTTTCTGTCCATCTCTCAATTGCTGTTTCTAGTCTAATTCCTCCAGATCCTCTCAAGACATGTCCAACATATTTCCATTTCTTCCTTACTTCATCAAAAAAAACTATAACCACTTCCCCAACTTCTTCACACTTACTCATTCCTGATCAAACCTGTCCATTTTAATATAAACATTCTATTGCACACCAGATATCAAAAGCCTTGATCTTCTGTTCCAAGTCTTTGGTTAAAGTTCAAGTCTCACATCCATATAAGAAAACTGACCAAACATTTTCAATTTTATATGTTTGTTAACGTCTCTTCTTTGAAGTTCTTTTAGTTTCCAAAATGCAGATTTTATTAATTACATTAGCTAATTATAAATATGTTCTGTAATTAGTAGGATATTTCTCTCTAAAAGCTTTGCTTTGCTGAAGTAGTAAACTGGTGGTCTTACAAAAAAAGATTGAATTCAATGCTTGGAATTTTAAAAAAAATTGACCATTGGTCACATTAGAGATGTGGTTCAGTAATAACAGGTTATTTCTGGAAAAATTGATTGGTGACAAGGAATTGTGGTTGTTAAAAGTAGATGGTCACTAATGGCACGGTTGTGTCTAGTAACTAAGTCTAATGCCAGATGGTCAAGGCAAGGGTCCACAGCCTTCTTTCTTCAAGCACCCTCCAAACCTAAAAGAATTTTCATAAGCACCCCAAAACACATTTCTCTACAAACATGCTAATAATGTAATGTCAGTGTATCCAGTAGAAAACTGATTTATTTTAATTTCTGAGTAGCCAAAAAGAGTTACTCAATTATTGTTCTTTTTCCTAATAAGGAAGAGGATAACTTTCACAACATCACAGGATATATCATACCCAGAGAGAAGTTCTCTTTGTGAGTGATGAACAATAGATAATAATGAAAGTTTCAATATGTCTTCTCTTCTTTCAGACAGCCAGAATGATGTTAAATTGGAGAAATGGGAAAGGGTGATGTTCACTCATCAGAGGAAGTTGAAGAATGAAATGCTAATTCTGGATAGAAATCCAGGGTACCCATTTATATTTTATTTTCGCATCCGCTTAAAAAAGATTACGGATCTGGCATTGAATTTCCTCATTGGGAACAGGTAACATTGGAGATTATAATAGACTTTAATTAAATAAGCTTTGAATTAAACTGAGTAAGGGCTTTGCATAGTGTAAAATATAGAAACCCTGAACTCTAATTTTTAGGTGTACCAAAATGATTACTATGTATTGGGAATAATAAGTGTTGGACCCATTAAGATATTGTTCATAATTTTATTACAAGATTAAAGTTACCATTTGTTATAAGCTATAATTTGTTAGTATACAACATTACTGTAATAGTTCTGGATCTATATCCTGGCAGTATGTCCAAATTTGAAATGCTATAATATATATTTTGTTTTAATTTGATTTTTGTGGTGGAAATAAATAAATAAATAAAACTTTTTCACAACATATGATTTTTGGGTTTATTTGCTCATTTAAAAAAAAGAAAGAAAACAGAACAATTATCATAATACTCTTATTTCCATTTTTTTTTTAATTGTCAAACCTTCCCAGGGCTGAGTTGAATCCATAACCAAAGCAGCCTGTTCCCATGCAATCATTTTCTCTTGCTATGTTGTACATTCGCAGATTTCTTTCAATAATTAAAAACAAAATATTCAGAGGCAAATATTTTGAAATCAGTTGATTTGTAACTGCACAAAGTTGCAAAAATCAGATATATTAGTAATGGGAAATATTAATTCAAATAGTGCCATGTATGGCCACAGTAAGGTGTGCAATCAAAATAATATTTAATAATATTTTATTATTGTGACTATTACTATCATTATTTAAATTATATTAATGATATTTTTTGCTATTATAATAAATAATATTTAAATTACCGGTTTATTAAATAAAACAGATTTAAACGTTTCCAGTTTTTCTTGCATGCACACTAATATATGCATCCTTTTATATGGTCCTGTAAAAAATACTTATTATTTTAATATAAAATTTACAAATAGAAGAATATTTATCAATTATTTTATAGTAATGACATACTGTATATGATCTACCCTGCTATCACAATAAATTTGAGTAAGAATTCAATTTAATATAATAATCAAGTATCCACCATATTTGCTCCAAAGTAGGAATATGAGCCTTTCTAAGGATTCTCCCAAGTCTAAGTTAGTCCTTAGCTGAAAAATGGAAACCCATATCATCCTGAAATGTATGCTTTTTGATAAAATGATAAACACTGACTTCTCCGCAATAGCCATCCATCATCTATTCCTCATTATTTTCTATTTCTCACCATCCTCTATTTCTCATCAACCTCTATTCCTCATCATCCTCTGTTCTACATCATTATCTATTCATCATCATCTATTCCTCATCATCTTTTATTCCTCAGCATCTTATATTCCTCATCATCATCCTCTATTTCATCATCCTCTATTTCATCATACTCTATTCCTCATCATACTCTATTCCTCATCATCCTCTAATCCTCATCATCCTCATCATCCTCTATTCCTCATCATCCTCTACTCCTCATCATACTCTATTCCTCAACATCCTTTACTCCTCATCCCCTATTCCTCATCATCCTCTACTCATGATCCTCTATTCCTCATCATCCTCTACTCCTCATCATCTTCTATTCCTCATCACCCTCTACTACTCATCATCCTCTATTCCTCATCATCCTCTACTACTCATCATCCTCTATTCCTCATCATCCTCTATTCTTTATCATCCTCTATTCTTCATAATCCTCTATTCCTCATCATCCTCTAATCCTCATCATTCTCTATTCCTCATCATCCTCTATTCCTCATCATCCTCTATTCCTCATCATCCTCTATAACTCAGCATCCTGTATACAACATCATCCTCTATTCCTCATAATCATCTATTCCTCATCACCATCATCTTTTCTTCATCATCCTCTATTTTTCACCATCCTCTATTTTTCATCACCACTATTTTCATCATCCGTTATTCCTCATCATCCTCTATTCCTCATCATCTTCTTCCTCATCATCTCTATTCCTCAAAGTTTGTTGAAAATATTATGGACAAAAAGTGCCTTATGATGGAAATAATTTTATTTCTGTATTTATTTATTTATTTATTTATAAGAAAACAGGTTTTTGTTTTCTTTAAAAATGTCAGATGACATCATTGTTGTGGGATTTGAACCCACAATATCTGGATTGGTAGTCTGCCTTCGTGCCAACTGCTCCACCGATACATTAGCTACTGTATTTATTTAAGTCCTGATGAAAAGTTTTTTCCCCTTCTGTTATCTATTTAGATCTTATATTCTCTTTCACTATGTTGTAGAAGCTTTTCATTGTCTGCAAGAAACATTTCTTTTCCTGAATTTCTTTGTTTTTTTTTTAATAGGCGACACAAATTCTTGCAATATATTGCTCTAAAAATTACCTTCTCCACTTTGTCAAAAGTAACCAGCTATCTGAGCAACTATACAAATTACGTCCAAGTCTACTATATCATTATTATTCTTATAATTCAAAGAAAATCTAAAGATATCTTCAATCTGATCATTTTCTCTCAAATTATATATTTAATGTCTTGATTTATAAAATGATTACTCGATTTTCTTTCCTCATCTATCTCACTATTTCTGATTTGAAAATTTAAATTTCACAGCAAAGTAAGCTTAAATTCACTGTATTGTAAAATTGTTTCCAATTTCTTATTATTCGTAATTTTGAAAATACTGAATTTTTTTTTAAAACTTTTTTTTATAAACAATTTTTGATAATTTAAGTTGCTAAACAATTCTTAAGTTTTAATATCTGATATACTGTTGATC
>PXIH01S0008631.1:12116-22199 GCA_003024985.2 Euperipatoides rowelli | reverse complement strand
AATATTATTGATTTTCAAAGATTTTTACTTAAAAAAATAACTATTAGAAAAACAAAATTAAATAAAAAAAAAGTTACTGGTACCGTATTTACAATTCAATTTTTAAAATAATTGTCTTTAGCTCCTCCCCGTTAAAACAACATTGTCTACTGTACACGTTTGGAAAGATATTTTGTTACATCAGTGTTGAGAAACGAATAGAGCTTGCTATACTAAACTATAGAAAATTCGCTATCTTCATCAGCTAAAGACTGGAAATCCTATGAACTAATTGTTTAAATACTTGTAAAAAATCAATCAAATTCATCCTTTGTGCTATTATGGTCAATTTTGTTAAAAAAAAAAAAATCAAAATGGCCTTTAATACAAGTTGAACATACCTTTATTTACATGTTAAATCATTAAGAAGAAAACAACTGTAGAAACAATTTTGTCATTAAATTAATCTCAGACCAAAAAAAAATTTGTAATCTTCATTTTGTAATTTATCTTTAAATAACTTTTTTTTATGCATTTAAATTATTTTTTTTTCCAGTGGAATTNTATTTCGAGCCCTGCAAAATTGATTGGCATGAGTGAGAGGGAAGTTGGATAAATGTGTAGTCATGTGACTTACAGCTTGTTGAGTATTAGTAAGGTGAGAAGAAAAAAACTGTTGATTTCTTCTGTGGTTTATCCTGAAATTAAATATGTTTTTAATAGGGGAAATATACAGTTTTTTTATGAATTGCTAAAAGTATTTGAATCCATGTTGAACCAAATTTAAGCCTTTCACACTGTGATCAGGCTTAGCTTTAGAGATATTTATCCTAATTTTTTTTTTTTTTTTTTGGGGGGGGGGGGGATTGGATCTCATAGTTCAAATTCTCCCTTAGAGAAAAGTAAAAAAAATTTTTTTTAATAGTTTAAGAATGCGATTATTTATCCAAAATTTGCCTTTAGCTTTCCTTTTTTTCACAATGAGAGAAAAACAGGACTTCTATAATGTTTTTATTATGAAATTGAAGTTATTGACTGACTCACCAGTGTAATCTAAATCGTATAAAAAGGACCAATTGAAACTTGAAATGGCTTTTCCAAAGGAATTTAAGTTACGTTGATTTTTTTGGTCTACAGTACATTCATTAGAATTATTTTGAGACATTTTAATTTTTTGATCTAGGTTAGGAGATAAAACAATAAGAATGTGATCAGATGATGCTATTGGGGCTTCATTAGAAACAAACTATCTGTTATCTAGTCTGTTAGTGCCACTGGTTGGTTGTATGACTAGTTGATGAAAATGTCTAGTGTATGTTTAATTTTGAGACCATTAGAATCACCAATGACAAAATTGTTGCTTGATAGTTGACCATGAATAGTCTATCCAATTATATGTATTTGAAATTAATTCAATTAAGGAATTGGCGTAAGTATTATCGGGGGTGGGGAGAATAAATCACTATAACAACAAACCATGGGATACTGCAGAGTAAGTATTTAGGTCTGAAAGTGACCGGCCTCTAAGTCGTCATCGGATGGTCACTACATGAAAACAAAATGAGATTATTTTTAAAATAGATTGAGACACCACACCATATTTTTTATTTAGATTGATTCTGTGGAGAAAATGGTGATTTGTGGTTTTACTGATTGCATGTATGCTTGTGTGAAGTCAAATTTATTATAGATTTGGCACAAATTTGTGTGTAAAATTTTAAGCAGTGAGACTGAATGATGTTAGAACATTTTGAACAATTTTTTCATTAGTAGTTGCCCTTTATAGGCCTTTTCTCCTTGTGAAATGTTGTAACACAGTTACTATTCCACTAGGTTTTTCACTCTTACACAGTTTTTCAGCTCAAGACCCTTTTTTACAATTAAAAAAAAAAAACTTAAATATGTCGAGGTTGATTAATAGATTGCATTATTATTAGGTGGCACCATAGTCGGACTGGCCANGTCAGCAGGTCAGCAATCGCTGACCAGGCCTTTTGCCTTCTATCAAAGTGGGCCTTCCTCCCTCCCCCCTGATCCANAAAATTTGTAATCTTCATTTTGTAATTTATCTTTAAATAACTTTTTTTTATGCATTTAAATTATTTTTTTTTCCAGTGGAATTTTTTGAAAATCAATAATAAAAACAATTTTAAAAATCCATTACATTTGACTTTTAATAACAATAAACATAGTTTTAAGATTATTTTCAATAAAGTTTATAGCATTAATTTACACCTAGAGTAGATAGGAGAGATAGTTTGGAGGCAGATAGAAGGTACTGGGTGAATATATAATTGAGTAGTCAATAAATAGGGCTTATAACGACCCTGAAAGAGTCTCTTCTGTTAAATCAGTTATTAATTTCAATGTACCAAATTTTTCACAACTGCAAAATGACTCCATGCTCTCCTAGGACCCCCTTTATGGTAGTAATAAGCAGCACTAGATATTAAGATTTTTCTGTGGTAGACTTCGTGCTACTGCTCTTAATGTGCCAGTGGCTTGCATATTTATGTAGTAGTACAAATTTTTTAAATATTACAGTACCAGTATATAGAAAAATAATCCAAATAAACAGAACATTTTTGTTTGTATTTTTCTTATTAATAGGTTATTTTGATACATAGTAACTTGATAGCCTAATCCAATATTAATTGTAGGATTCTATAATTTACTAACGGATATTAAACGTTTGAATTAAAATAAATACTGTATATATGGATTTTTTCACGAGAGTAATATTTTCGCAAGTTTCACAGCAGTCATATATTCGCAAAAATAAAGATTCGCAAATATTAATACTTATTAAAACATTCAAAGTGTGAAATCTTTAATTTTGAATAAAGTGTATATTTAACTTTTTTAATGAAAAAATAATTCAACACGTCATTAAAATTAAGAAAAACATTTAAAAAGAAAGGAAAAGGATTTACATTTGAAATTCTCCAATGGCTTTTTTTTAATATCAAATTGAATAAAGCCTTTAATAATCAAATCCTTTTTTTTTTTAAATTTCACTGACTCTATAATATACAATCCATGCTGCCGTTAGTTTCAAGTCAATGTTAATTGCAGAAATGTCTTTACCTTTTTGAAGTTCTTTGCCGACCATCTCAACGCACCATTGGTTGAACGAAACACTTTCTAGGCCTACTCATTGTTTGTTTTTTATATCTTTGCTTAAATTTATAAAAAATAATATAAATTATAATATTAAAAAAGCAATCCAAACATTTTACCTACGGTCAGGGGTGTCCAAGCAATTTTGTCTTGGTGCCAAAATTTAGAATTTGTTTGGCACCAAAAATCTTACCCGGTGCCAAGGACAATTTACTCTTTTTTTTTAAAGTTTTAGAGGTCTCTGGTGCCATTTGGTGCCAATGCAATATTTTTTTTTTATTACATTTGACCTTTAAACTAATGCAAAATATCATTCATTCTAGAAATTTGCTGAAAATAAAAAAAATATTATAAAGAATAAAACAGAAAGCTGTAGGCTACTCAACAATATTGTTTTTTTTTAATTTATCTTTGTAAAATATATAATACAGTATATACTGAGCTATTTAGCAGGATATTTTGTGGATTAGTGAATGACCGTAACCCGTCAACATTAACTGTAAATAGAACAAGTCAATAAATTATTTGTTTTTCTTATAATATCAAACCGCTGAAAGTTAGGTTAAACGTAGATTCAATTCAAGAAAAAAATGTAGGATCATTGTTAATATTTAATTACCTGGATAAGTATTATCAAAGTGATAATCTGGTATCCTTCTGGAAGAAGCATAAATTTGTACCTTAAAACTAGAACTAAGTTACAGAGTTTAAAATAACTTTTAATTTCAGAAATCCTACGCTAAACATTTATATCATGCAGAGATATATTTTGCCACCAAAAACGATTAAGATCATCAGCTTAATTAACAGTTGTTTTCTGGGGTGTAATAATTTTTAAATGTGGAACAATTATGTAAGCAGGCTATTTATTATTAATAATCAGGGGTGTATGAATTCAAGGAACCTGGGGCCATGGCTCCTGAAAAAAATGATTAATTTTAATGTTTAATGATCTTCACCAATAACATCAGTATAATAAAGTTTATCTAAAAATTAAATACATANATTTCTTTTTAAAAAGTCTAATTAATGGAAGAATACGACATTTTATTTAAAAAGTATACTGTGTTTAAAAAAAAGGTAAAAATAGAAAAGAATCAGTGTTGTCGAAAGTGAGATTGAAAGACAAGATGTCTGTCGCTATCTTGTTAGCTTTTCCAAGAGCTTGCTTAATTAATCTGGCTTAGCTAGGCATAAATTGCTTGCGTTTTTACGGTAGCTTTTAGCTATTTCACTAATGTATACGTAGAGCCATTATTCTGGAAAACGTAAGCGGTTCAGTTCATGAAGTAGCCTATTTATTTATGGGGCCTAGACAGTAACGTTGGAAACAATTGCTACATAACGTTGGAATTAGACTAGCTACCTCTTTTCACCGTCTAATTTTCGACTAAATTTTCAACTGATTAAAGTTGTCATCAGTTGAGATGGCAAGGAAAAAGTCAAGTAAGTGTAAAATCTGCAGAAGATATTTGCAAAATGGTATTAGATGTGATCAGTGTAGAAAATGGATTCATTTTCGATGTGGTCAAATTAGCCCTACAGCCTTGCCTGAAAAAGAAGATTATTGGATTTGCCTCGTTTGCAAAAATACATCTTTTAACAATACTGGAACAGATTCTGATTTAGATCTATTGATACCGTTGTCAGAACTTACTATAGATGATAGTGATGATTTTGATGGCTTTGTTCTAAAGGATATGTTTCCTAATTTTTTTAAGTTACCTGAGTCTAGATTGCCGGAGCTTGTTGTTAAAGATATCCTCTATGAAGGCAAATGTATATATAGTCATGAATTGTTGAGATATTTCTTACTAGACTCCATCCTAAATATATTTTTGGCGTTTTTTTTGTGGTTTTTTAATATAATTTGTAAAAGTAACTATATGTGTCGACTTTTGAATGCTATAAAATATTGCTCAGAAGAGATGAATGACAAAGGACAGATTATGAGAATGCTTTGCCGCTTAGACAAAAATAAGTTTTTGTCAACTTTTGCACTAGAGGATTATGATATGATAATATTGCGAAGATATATGAGGGATTTAACAAAAAATGAGTTTTTGATGAACACCAAGAAATTAGACAGTAATGGATCTCTATCTGGTGTAGATTGTGGCTTGAATTTGGATGGAGAGGAGATAACTACTATGATGGATTGTGAAAGCTCTGGGGTTGAAATGGAATCTATAGTGTGTCGATCTGTATCCACTAAGACTAGCTATTCTTCATCTAACAAATGTACTCAAACAGATGATCTGCCCTTAAAAGATAATAAGTGTAGCTGTGATGGTTTGAATGCAATGGAAGATAACACTACAGTTTATAGAGCTGATTGTCTTTCTATTGAGACTGGGATTGATGTTTCTTTATTGGGAGTTTCTTCTAATTCTATTAGAGATGGAATTAAAGATAGAATTGCGATGGAAAGAATTATGCTTGATGGAAGACTTAATCTTATTAATGTTGATAAGAAACTTTGTGACTTAAACTCGATTAGTAATATTTTAGATCTTAGATTAGAAAAGTTATCTGAAAAGATTTGTAATCTTGATGTAAAACTAGATTCTTATGCTGTAGATGTTCGGGATTGTAATCATGACAAACATGTGGGGTGTGAAAATTATAGTTCTGAATTTTTGAGATTAGAAAATATGGTATTAGAAATTAATGAAAAAGTAAAGAATATTGATAGTGTGTTTTGTTCTAAAAAACAACTAAATGTAAATAGTTTTAATTGTAAAAATTGTTATTTAAATGAGAAAACTGCACAGAATGTCGATTTAATTATACCAAATGCTAGTAATATTGTTTTTGATGAAGTAATTGATGTTGAAAGAGCCAAATGTTATAGTGAATGTTTTGATGACAATCATATTGTTCCTCTTTTGCGGTCTGCTCATAAATCTGTTTCACTGGTTAATCCTAATTGTGTATTGTCTTCTCAAAGGGTTGATGAAATTGATTCTCAAGTTAAGTTGTCTTCTGATACTGGTGATGCTACTTTTGATAATGATAATATATTTTCTGAAATGAAGCTAAATTGTAAAATGGTTGATTCTACTAAATTTTCAAAATGTAAAATTAAAGATTTATCATGTGATAGATTTGATAATAATGATAATTCTTATCAACAAATTAAAAAAAAAAAAAAAACTTAAATTTTCTAGAGATTTTAATTCTAATATTCCTATTAGATACAAAGGTAAAATGGTACTTGTAGGAGATGATGTTATGAGTAATTTTTTTTCTGTACTTAAAGATAAATTTAAAGAAAGTTTTGATATTTCTTCAACAATTTTTTCAGGGGGTATGATTTTTGATATTATTCATGATATAGAGGACATCCTTAGCAAGTTTAGAGAGGGTGATATCATGATAGTTGTTGGTGGAAATAATGATATTAAACTCTTTAATATTATTGCAGCTTTGAATTTATCAATTTCCTTTCTAAAAAATGGTATGCTATTGTTTGCTTCTCTCCCTTATAAATTAAATCTTAAATACTCTAGACATGCTAGATCTCAGCTTAAGTCTTTAAATGATAGTATTAGAAAAAAAATTTTTGAGTGCAATAGTAATATCAGACTTTTTGATCTTGGCTCTCTGTCTAAAATTAATTTTATTGATAGTGGAATTTATCTTAATTCTAAAGGAAAAAATAGTGCTTTAAATCTTATAAAAGAACAAGTAATTCATTATTCCACTGAATTGTCAAAGAATTCTCTTCTGTTGGAAAATATTGATGGTTATTATAATGTTGATATTAAGAAAACTAATTGTGTTAGTGGTTCATAGCAACTAAGAAATGTCCAATATAAAGATGTTAATCTTTTGACATTCACAAATGTTAATGCCATTTTAGGTAAACTTGATGAAATTACTATTTATCTTTGTAATATAAAGCCTAAAATGCTTTTGATTGTTGAAACTTGGCTGAATGAGAATGTTAATGATGAACGGATTGAGATAAGTGGCTATTATTGTTTGAGACGAGATAGAAAGAAATGTAAGGGAGGTGGCATTCTTGTTTACATAGATAATCATATTGTGGTTAATGTTGTTGACTTAAATAATGATTGTGAATCTATTTGGTTTAATTTTATGTTGGGTAGTTATAGAGTTTTTCTAGGTTTGTATTATAGGCCTCCTAACTGTGATTCTACTCAAAATGATAACATTCTTGAAGATTTAAATATTGGAATAAACTATTTTAATTCTCATAGAACTCAATTTGATTCATGCATGATTGTAGGTGATTTTAATTTGCCAGGTATTAATTGGAAAGATCTTTTAGTTAATTATCCTATTGATCATTTTGGTTCTAAATTTTTTGATTTGCTAACAGGTGAATTTACCCAAATGGTTTATGATTTTACACGATTTAGAAATGATAGTTACTCCTTGTTAGATTTGGTATTTACAAATGATTTAAAGTTTATTAATAATATTAATTTAAATAATCCTTTTGGATTAAGTGATCATTTGGTATTAGAAATAAATGTTAAATATGACGATTTTATTGTTGATGATGATTTAGTTGAATTTTTTGATTATAAAAATTCTGATTACCAAATTATAAGAAATAGTTTAGAAGAATTAAATATTAATGATCTATTTAATATAAAAGAAATTTTTTTTTCTGATTTTGATTATTGGCTCTCATTCATTAATTCTGTGATTCATTCAGAAGTGATAAAAAAAAATTCTTTAGTTCCAAAAGAAATTTAAAAAAAAGTCTACCAAAATGGTTTAATTTAAATCTTAAAAAGTTTAAAAGCAGAAAAAATAGTGCATTTAAAACATTTAAAAGTACAAGATCATCTATAGATTTAAAATTGTATAAAAATGCAAGAAATGCCTATAATGAAGAAATTAGGAAGAGCAGAATCAGATTTGAAAGAAATTTAATAAATGAATGTAAAGGTGATATTAATAAGTTATATAATGTAATGAATAAAAATAGTGAAAAGAAAGATATAGATCATTTAATGGTTAATAATGTTTGCATTTCCGATAAGGTTGATATTGCAAATCTTTTTATTGATTTCTTCCTAAGGTTTAACTATGTATCAAATTTAAAAAATGATTTATCTGATGTTAAAGTGTTATTCAGGGAAACTACATTTACTGATCTTACTAATGAAAAAGAAGTTTTTGAAATTATTAGTTCCTTAAAAAATTCAAATACTGTTGGTCCAGATTTGATTCCCAATATTTTTATAAAAAATTGTTTTATTTTTTTTTCTAAATCATTATCAAAAATTATTAATGGAACAATTAAATTTAATATATTTCCTAGCATTTGGAAGGAGGGATATATAAGACCTTTGTATAAAAATGGGAAAAGAGATATTGCTGATAATTATAGGCCTATCACTTTGACATGTTCTTCAGCTAAGATAGCTGAAAAAGTTATGTTAAAAAGGCTATGTAAAAATATTGATGATAAAAACTTATTTGGCAGTGAATTACATGGTTACCGTGCTGGAAGATCATGTGAATCCAATCTTTTAGCAGCTTTAAATGTTTGGTCTAATTGGGTTGAAATTAGTAAAGCTTTTGATATTGTCTTCTTTGATATGAGTTCTGCTTTTGATAGGGTCTCACATGAGATTCTGTTGCAAAAAATGGAAAATTTATTGTTGGATCCATATCTAATTAGATGGGTTGGGGAATTTCTCTCAAATAGACTTGTTATGGTTAAATTAGGAAATGGTTTTTCGAATAAACATTTGGTTTTGAGAGGAGTTCCTCAAGGTTCTGTTTTAGCGGCGTCTCTTTTTAATCTGTATATATGTGATTTAAATAAGGTTATAAAAAGTGAAATGGTAATGTATGCAGATGATCTTAAGATTTATGGAGTTATTGATGATTTAAAAGATGTTGAAACATTGCAGACTGATATTATTAGTATTAATAACTGGGCAATAGACAATGAAATGGTATTAAATTCAGATAAAACATGTGTATTAACAATAGGTAAAGGGAGAATTAAACATGATTATTTTTTGAATGGTTCTAAACTAAAATTTGTTGACAAGCATAAAGATCTTGGGCTATGGATAGATAAAAATCTTAAATTTGATGCCCATGCCCAATACATAAAAAATAGTTTCAATAAAAAGTTTGCGATGTTAAACAATAAATTTAAATTTATAAGTTACGGAATGTTTAAGAAAGTTTATGTTGGATTTATTCAACCTTTAGGTGATTATTGTTCCAATATTTATACTACCATTACTAAAAAATCTAAAAAAATTATAAATAACCTTTTAAAAAAATTTACTAAAAGAAAATTTAAAAAACTAAAAAATAGATCCTTTGATCAACGACTTATTTCCTTAGGAATTATGTCCCCTATTCAAAGGAAAATTAAGAATAACATTATATTTATGTTTAAAAAAATTGTTTTGTTTGATAATATTGATGGTATATATTGTCTACAACAGAATAAAACCAGGGGTAATGGTTTTAAAGTTTTTAAAAAAAGATTAAAGTCTATGTTAGAAAAAACTTTATTTCTGACAGATTAATTGATCTTTGGAATGGTTTGCCTGCATCACTTTTTGCAAAGTTAAATCTTTTTTATTTTAAAAAAAATCTAGACAATTATTTATTTACAAATGAATATTTCTGTAGCATTAATATTTAATGTATGGGTTTTTCATTTTTTTTTTTTGGGGGGGGGGGGATATTTTATATTTGTTTGAACTATTTTATACTTGTTTGAGCTTTAAATTTTTATTTTTTCTTTTCCTTTATAAAATACTTTTATATTTGATGATTCCTTTCATTTTTAATTTGTTTTAACTTTTTGTAGTTATTTGTATTGTATATGTACTGTGTGTATATATTTACAGTATATACTGTGTATGTGTATATATATCTTTTGTTTTATAGATTTATATATTTTTTAAAATAAAATAAAAATCTTTCTCAAGAGGATAGGATCGGAATGGCAAATATGCTTTTTAAAAACAA
>PXIH01S0008613.1:20127-31464 GCA_003024985.2 Euperipatoides rowelli | reverse complement strand
TTTTCAACAAACAGTGCTCTCTCAAAAATCCCAATACGGTATTGAAATACAGTACAATGTTATATTTTTAGGCATTTACACATTTGTTTAAATTTGGGTTTTTATTAATTTTGTCTGTGAATAACAAAAAGCACATTTAAGGCACACTTTCTACAACTTGTGGTCTTACAAAAAAAGGCTGAATTCAATGCTTGGAATTTAAAAAGGCTAGTCACTGCTCATGTTAGAGAGGTGGTCATTAATACGAGGTAATTTGTGTGAAAAATTGATTGGAGCAAAGAAATTGTGGTCTTTAAAGGCAGTTGGTCTCTAATAGCAGGGGTCTCTCAAAACAGGTTTTGCTGTATATATAATAATAAAAATACAATTTGGTTTTCAACGTGTCCAATCTCGGTCATGGTTTCAAGTGTCCTAATCTTTATCTTTAATTCAATGCTTGGAATTTAAAAAGGCTAGTCACTGCTCATGTTAGAGAGGTGGTCTTTAATAAGAGGTCGTTTGTGTGAAAAATTGATTGGAGCAAAGAAATTGTGGTCTTTAAAGGCAGGTGGTCTCTCATAGCAGGGGTCTCTCAAGACAGGTTTTACTGTAATGGTAAAAATTATTTAGAAAGGAAAAATTTTTGATATTTTTTTTTAATTTTAATTAATTTATTAACTTTTATATAAAATAATACTAATTCATTGGCTACCTGCATTTAAGTAGATTCATAAAAGGCTAAATTTAATGTTGAAATTTTTTGCTTTTTTGTGATCAGAAAGACAAAATTTGGTTAAAATTAGCAAAAAGTAAATTGTTTGATTAAATACAAAATTAAGTAAGATCTATCAAAATAACATCCAATTAAAAAAAAAAAAATAAGCATGATAAATTTTTTATTAGGTTCTACTTTATGAAATGTCAACCTCAACTCCTGGTAAAATAAATATTTAAATGTACATTGAAAAGAGACGTCCCCTTCAGTGGGATAAGTAATCAAGATCCCAAATTGCAATTGTCCCTAATTGGTGTTTTTTTTTTAAATTTAGTAATTAGAAAATTAAAATAAATACAGAGACATAATAGCCTAGATATAAAAGTATAATAGCCTATATTAATTTTGTAATATAATATACATACTGTAAATATTATCCTAGCTTAGGTAACTATTATTATAACATACTAGATTTTATTTATATTCAAATTATATTTATTTTAATTTTTGTATTGCAATATGTACAATTAATAATTACGCAATAATAATTTAAAAACAATTGAATCCTCATTTTGGCAAGGCTAGTTTTACAGTACCGGTATATAAAATTTGCAAAATGCCAATTTGACTAGCATTTGGCGATTTTGTGAGCGACAGCTTAATCATTATGCTATATAATGTAGTGTTAGTGTATACACACATTTACAATATATTGTATGTTCAGGGCCGGATTAAGGCATGGACTTTAAGCCAGGGACCTCTGGCTTGCTGTAGGGCTTCATCAGTTTAAGTGAAAACTGAAAAGTTATATCAATTGTGAATGCAGAATTAAAGTATAAGCACTCAGTATTATCTATTTAAAAATAACGTTTAGGCAATACAGTATACTGTATATAAATATACTATGTCAAAACCCACCGTGCTATATGCTGTACATTCAAAATTTACAGCCATCTAGTGTTTAAAACTTCAACTATGAAGTACAGTATTAGGCACAAAATATGGCATTTTGCAGTGCTGTAGAATAACATTTATACTGGATCCTAATCTACTCTTACCCATTCCACTTTACTGTACATACTGTAAATCATTATATTATCATTCTCATAGTTATTTATAGCATATGAACAGTCTAATATACTGTATATAAATCCTTATATTCTCATTCTAACAGGTATATTTAGCCTACCAAAGAGAGATAGCAATGCAAAAGATGCAAGAACAAGAAAGGGAATTACAGATGAGGCTCCATCAACAAAAACAACAATATCAATTTAGGAATATTCCTCAGCCATCATTGTCTTATGCTTCTTACCCAGGACAGAGTTTTGGAAGCCCAGGTGGATCGGTAGAAAATTCACCTGTTCACACTGCTTATGCTCCTCCAGCTTACCTTCCGCCAGGATCTCAGCAAGGTTTCCCATCGGGTAAATTTTTGTTTTACAATTTTTAAAAATTTTGAGGGTGGGGTTACTTTTATTTACAAATACTGTAGCTACATTTATGTCTAAAAATACAGACCCATGCCAGGCTTATCTCTTTGTACACTGTATCTTAATTTCAAACATTCCCAGCTGCATATGATTAAAACAGCTACAGTATTTCATTAATGCAATTTTTGCTATCCTCAATGCTATTTATAAATTGTTCATAGTTTAAAAAAAAATCTTGCCCTATTTTCAAAATAATATATTTTTATTTTATACACACAAATACAGATCTTTATTTTCCACTTGTCCTTAGTGTTGAACCTACTGTGCTATCATACACATTTTTTTCTTTTCTTCATTATTTTTACAGCTCCAAAACTTTACAATAGTCCATAGTCATAGTAATACTTAAAACATACTATGCCCAATCATAAAATAGATCATATTTTATGATAACCTTAAATTTTTATTATAAGAAATCAAAATCTTTCATTATATTCAGATATTAAAGTATGAAAATCTTACACAGAAACATAAAGAGTCTGCATTTCACACCAAAACAATTCACAATATATGAATAAATAATAAATATTATAAACATTGATAAATTGGGATCAAAAGATATTGCATTTGATAGCTACAGTATGTTTATTCTAGTGTATTTGCAATTCACACCATGTTTTCTAAATATTAGCTCAAGTGTTCTGTTAAATACGCATTTTTACAAATAAGAATGGACCAAAATCTACGCTGCCCAAATGTCAGTGGAATTGTTATTGCCCACGTGTGTGTTTCAACACATTTCCAATCCACCCCTAGCCAGTGCCAATGGAATTGTCCATGTGTGTTTGGTGTGTTTCAAAAACAATGCATATTTTGAACCACCTATCAAGAGTGACCATATAATTATTCATGCACAACTTAATCTACAGGTAACTGAGCAAGCTGACAATTCTTCCAGCTTTTTCAGCTTACAAATGGAAATTATCTGTTGTTAAATCATCTCTTATCAGAGATAGACTTTCTGTTTTTTTAATGATGCCAACAAGATCACTTCTGATTATAAAATAATTATGAATAAAATACAAGGAGCAATTACCCAGGCTATTAACAAAGTTCATGTGACGAATCGGAGAACACATCAATAGATGGTCAATGCCAACCACACAACATTTAATTAAATCTAAGCATCTCATTTAAAATAAATAAAAGGAACAAAACATTAAATAACTATGATAATTATAGAATTATACATAAAACAGCTGCTTCTATAAAAGAAGATCGATTCAATTTTGAACAAAATATAGTAATTAGATCGAAATACAATAGGAACATTTTATATAATTACTTTAATAATAAAAGAAAAAATGACAAAAATATTTTAAAAATAGTTGAAAATAATAGTTTAGAAATTCCTAATTTGTTTTCACATTTTGTGCGATTTAATGACAATTTGATTTCTAATCTAGATGTATCTAATGTTACACTAGCTCCTAACGAATATCTAAAGATATCTGAAAATGATGTTATAGATGTATTGACTAATTTAAGGATACTTTTACTTCCTATTATGATAATGTCCCATTCTTTCTTGTTTAAAGATGTGTTTTTTTCGTACAGTTTTTTTTAAACTGATTAATATTTCCTTAATATCTGTTATTATTCCAGATGATTGGCACTTATGTCAGATAACACCTAAATTTAAGAAGGGTAACCTTGACAACATACCTCCTATA
This sequence comes from Euperipatoides rowelli, assembly GCA_003024985.2. Lineage (NCBI taxonomy): Eukaryota > Metazoa > Onychophora > Udeonychophora > Euonychophora > Peripatopsidae > Euperipatoides > Euperipatoides rowelli. The sequence goes on along the minus strand of PXIH01S0008613.1, from coordinate 27,604 downwards.
TACCTACTGTATATCTGTCTCTTCTCTGTCGGTCGCCGAAACACTTATATTAAATAAAATCAATTTGCATTTAATACAATATAGCATTTTGCCAAGCTATATTTGTTTGAACTGAAAAGGTCTATCAGTTCAAACAAATCTTTTACAAACTATTAAATTTATCTCAAACAGATATTATTTATATAGACTTTTCGGCAGCTTTTGACAGAGTTGATCATGTGATTCTTTTAGATAAAATGTGATTTTTTTAGATAAAATGTGTGGATGCATTAATTTTTATTTGATAGGAAAATTATAACTATTCCAAACGGTGTATCTTCCAGCATTTATAAAAATCAATATGATCTTCCACGGGGAGCTGTTATGTCCGCAACTCTTTTCATCTTGATGTCAGACATCGAAATTGGGATTCAATCATCTATTGTACAATATGCGGACAATCTTAAGATTATGCGAACAATATACAACGATGCAGATTCTATCACACTACACCATGACAAATAACTTACTGTACTTTCATGGAGCAGAAAAATAATATGGTCATTATATAAATTATGAAAAACAAAAGTCCTTAACTTTTCTTTTCGCCCTGTAAAAAATAGTTATACACTTGATAATATTTTGCTGAACAATCAAGACTCTTACATCGATCTGGGTGTTGTATTTGACCCCCAATTAAAATTCAATCTCCACACAGACTATATAGTTAAAAAAAATGATGTCTAAATTTGCAGTATTAAAAAATTCATTATTCACTATTACATCAAAAATGTACAAAATTCTCTATTCACAATATATTCAATCTTATAATTATTCTTCCACAGCTATTGTATTTACCTCTAACAAAGACACTGAAAAGTTGGATTTAGCCTTTAGAAGAATTATTCTTCCACAGCTGTTGTATTTACCTCTAACAAAGACACTGAAAAGTTGGATTTAGCCTTTAGAAGAATAACAGAGGATTCACTGCCTCTGGAATGTACCTTATCTAGACCGATGTAGAATTCCAAAAGGATTACTAAAACCTATTGATAGAATAGTCAGAGGTGACTTAATAAACAGCTTATCCTTCAAAACAATAAAGACAAATAATTTACAATAGCTGCAAGTAGTGGTTTGAGAAGACATCAATATCATTTGGAAAGACCACATAAAAAACCGCACATGGAGTCTATATATTTCTATCGTAGAACTTCTCTATGGAATGCTTTACCCTCTGAAATAATGGAAGCAAACACTCTAAATGCATTTAAAAGTAGATACTGACAGTATTTAAATTACAGTAACTCTTTGTGTTAAGAGAATTTTTTTTTTCTTTTTCTTATGCACAGTTCACTGAATAATAATAATCTCCAATCCACCCCTACCAAATGCAATTGCCTTTGCGGTGTTTTTCAACAAAGATGTATATCTACTCCTACCCAATGGAATTGTCATTGTTCACACGTGTTTGTGTATTAAAACAAGGATCTCCAATCCACTCTTACCCAATGCCAATGGGATTTCTCAAACATTTGTGACGGGTATTCAAGGCTAATACTTTAGAGCCACTCATAGGCTACAAAAGATTTTTTTTTTTTTTTTGTAACCAATAGTTGGCTTACAAATAAATAACAGTTTTGTTGTAGCCAATGTCAATGAAAATATTTACTGCAAAAAAAATATAATGCACATTTATTCTAAATCAAAGGCATAAGAATTAAACATTTTGTAAATGCTAATTTAACTACTATTTTTTTTTTCACAATTATCTGGAGATTAAAATATAGACTAACAAAAGGATAACTTCGCTTCCAATGGAAATTTTTGATATTTGTTAAATGAACAGAATACAAACAATACTGTGTACCCGTTATTTTTAATTATTACTTTTTATAAGGTGGGTATTTAAAGTTAAACTTGGAATTATTTTCTCAAAAATTACTGCACAGTCATCATAGACTGTGGGAAAAGGAAAAATTAAAAATAGTTTAATCTACAGAAATCTTCCCTTTACCACAGTCTGTGTTCATATATTGATTTTTAAGAAAAATCTCAACTTTAACTTTAAATAACCAGCTTATAAAAAATAACAGGAATATTTTTATATTCAGTTTATTTAACAAATAATTAGAAAAGTTATAATGAAGGTAATGTTCCCCTTTAAATCAAGATGAAAAAATATGAGCAATGGCAAAAAAAGAAAATTATAAAGTGGCCTTTCTTTTAATATAATTTAACAGTTTATCATAAGGAAAGTCTTACAGCTTTTTCATCTAGGCCAATTCTTAAGCACAATCTAAATGTAACTGAATCAGTGTATTTCTTATATATTTTATCTGATTCATCACCGAAAATGCACACTCACAGACAGGAGTTTAGGGTGACATGCAGAGAATGGAAAAGGCATGTGTTGAAAGTTCTGGAAATCCCTTTTTATATAGTACATAGGTTCTACAGTTTTTATAAACAATACTTATTGTTCAATGATTCTTGCTAGATTAAAAAAAGACCGGTTTATGGATAAAAAGCATGGCTAGATAGTAGATTTTGAATAACATGTTAAATAATTCATTCAGAGAAATAAGTAAAAAAGGCAGAGGTTTATCAAGATTTAAAATTCTTGATCTTTCAAATTACTAGGTAACAGATAGGATGTTTGATTTATGAATATAAATTAACAGCTGGTGTCAATAATCATAAAATAGAGATAAGCGCAATTCGCATTGATTATTAGGAAATAGTCAACTTTGGCAAATTGGCAACAATATTACAGCCCTGTTATGGGGGTGTTTCAACAAGATCTCCAATCCATCCCTACTCAATGCCAATGGTATTAGGTGATTCTCAATCTTATTTTAGAGCTTACCAATGTTGACACAAACATCCTGTTTTTGTTCTCAAAATTTGGGATCTCTTAATAAAATAGTAACTTTGAATTTTTAAATTCATTTCAAAAATATTTTAATATTAGCTTAATGTTTAAATTTCTTTTTACTATTGACTTTTTTAAATTTATTCATGTTTTAAACCAATCAAAATTAAATCATTTTTTTGTGTTGTTTTAGGAATGCCACCACCTCATGGTCCATACGGGTCTCAACAGCATCCAGTGATAGGTCCTCAACATGGAGGCCCTCCACCACCACAGTCTGGCGTATATACACAAAACCCTAATATTCCTTCCCCACCAGCACCTCAAGGTGGTCCAGGTTTGCCACCTCAAGGTCAGGGTATGATGCCACAGCAAGGTCCTGGTATGATGCCACCCCAAAATATAATATCACAACAACATAGTCAACAAGGCATACCTCCTCATCCACAGGGACCACCCCCATCACAAGAACCTCCTTTGCAACATTTAACACACCCTCATCAACATCACTCTCATACTGGTATGCCTGAAGACCAATTAATAAGTTTTGATTGATAATGAAGACATAATTAATTGTAAATATGTCTTTGTAAATATATATAATTGAAGATTGAGAAATGATTGTAAAAAATATTAATCTAGCATAAGATTTTATTACAGAAAAAGAAGTTTTACGAGGCAACGAAAGCAAATTGTATAGACTTGAACAAATAGATTTTAAATAAGCTAAAATTTCTACTGTTAAATTTGGACATTCTTGAAAAATCTTTGAAGGGAGGGAAGTAACTTGTTACATAACGAATAGAAATAATAAAAAAAAAAAATGGTTGCAAGATCTTATTTTTACAAAATATTTATAATTTATTGAAAAATTAGCTGCCAAAATTTAACAATGTTCATATTTTATTTATAATTAAAATGTTCAAATTTGTTTTGTTAAAAAACAATGGAAAATAAAATTTAATCGTGATAACTTGCTCATCCATTTGTATTTAATTACTGTATTTATGTCAATCAAAGTAAACATGACTAATTTAAATTCAAATATTTTATTTTTATATACATTCATCTACACAATAAATGTCAAAATATCTTGTATAATAGATATCACTCAACATTTTTTCAATAAAAAAAAATTGTTTCTAGCTAGTTTTAAAACTTTTAATGTCTGTGTGCTAGGACATACAGTATTTTGTGATGGCAATTACACTACGTTGTGTTGGGGAAGGTGCCTTATAGTGAGAGATATTCTAATACCAGGGTATGTGCAAAGTAATGTAGTGGTTTTTGCAAGAAAGGTGCGAGTCGAACAAGAACTTAAGAATTGGTATTTTCCAAAATGGCGAAGATGGATTCCTAAGTATAAAAAGTAAAACTATCAAATTGGGTTTCCTGATTTACGAGCCGTATAAATCTAGTATAAAATGGTTGTGTGTGCACAAAGTAAACTTGGAAACATAAATTATATTCTAAACATTTATTTAGCATAATGCGTAAACAATATTGGTAAAATGACAAAATAACATTTCAAAATAAATACGATCGACACTGGAGATGGCAATTCTAAAATATATACTGTATATAAAGTACATACGGTAATTTTTAACTCCATTGTTATAGTATGCAATGATTTATCATAATGTTTGAATCTTACTGACGGATATTGAAATAGTGCAGCTTTGATGAAAAGGTTACTAGGCTTCCATGCATTGGTCCAGCACAGCAAAAGGTGGACGGCCATGTTGGCAGCAAACAGCGGTTGAAGATTAATTTAAAGCACTGGTCAGGAATAGATTTTATTGGCCCGCAGGAGTATAACTTGTTGCCTGTAGTGTACGAGCCGTACAGTTCAACCCTCGTCAAGAACTTTGATTCAAAGTGGTCGAGCCTTTTTATATCGTCGTGTTGGATTCTCAGGTTCTTGGCAGAGATTTTATTGGTTGTTCTGTTGGGAATTGAGTGTTTTGTCTTCAGTTTAGTTTGGTCATCTAGCGTGAAAGTAGTAAGCTGACATTTTAGTGGAAGTCGAGATGTTGGGTTTGAAACAGCTTGCAACCATTTAGTTTGTTGACTTTCGTTAAGTTTAAAGTATCGTACTTTAATAAGATAATTGTAGAATGATTTGTAACAGTTGTTGATTTGCCATAAGGATTATATTATATTAATCCAGTGTCTAATAATATCTCCAGAATTGTGTCATTAAATAATAAACAATTGTAATGTTCCTATCTTAGATTAGCTAGAGCTCTGGTAGCCTCTGCTGTGTGCCTCTTGTGATAAGGCACAAATGTATTCCATATTAGGGATACAATTACGACCTTATTACATAACCTTTTTTTCTTCTTTTTATGTGCAATAGCAATAGCTGTAATCACCCAGCTCAGAAATAAGAAATTTGGCTCCTTTTTTAAAAGAATTGGATGAAGGTTAATAGAAAAGTCCCAATAAACTTTATTAATTGCAGTTCTCAACAGTTGTGTAAAAAAAGATTGTTTAAATGGTGAAATTTTATACTTGAGCTGAAGAAATTGAAGATTAAAGAAATTAAATTAATTGATAAGCAAAATCTTGCTATAATTTCAAGATTGTGCCTTCAAGCAATGACTTTCGGCTGAATGACATCCCATCACCACCATCTTCAAAATCTGACCAACAATCAGACTTTCTTCTCCAGGTTGTATATTTGAACAAACTCCAAAAGATCTATTCACCTTTTATGAATATTGCCTGGAGCAATTTCCACTGTTCCTCATAGTTAAGCCTCTGAATGAGGATATAGTGAAACTATACTGTGAATTTAAACTAAAAAAGGTATGGCTATCAGGGGTGTCCAACTGTCACTATGGTGCCATAAATTACGACAGCCTAATTTTTATGGCTCCAGCATTGATTTTGTCGCCTGCGACAAACTATTTTAAACATCAAAAAAGCGACAAACGAAATAGCGACAGCAATAAAAATATTCTTTTCTTTTCTATCTTTTTTTTTAAAAAAAAAACACAGTATATGTTCTAAATAAAATGTCTCATTCCTTACATTAATTAATTCTTAAAAAGAAATTAAACTTCAATTAATTGCCGTGATTTGATCTTTTCTATCTACACCTTTTTTTTTTTAAAAAAAAAGCAAGTATATTTTCTAAATAAAATGATTCATTCTTCCATTAATTAGACTTAAAAAGAAATGAAATAAACACTTTTTTTATTTTTCCTCCTTGTGAAATAACTTCGTTTTCTCCGGTGATTCAAACTGTTGATGTTTTCAAACTTGTTTAAGTTACATCATAAGTATGGCTAGGCAAGTTCAAGAATTGTCAAGGGATGGAAGTTAGGCTACTAAAAAAAACCGGATTTCATTTTATTATTAATGCCTTATTATTTCTTTAATATTTAAATAAGACATTGACATATATTGAAATTAAAAATTAAATTGTTTAACAATCTTCTTTTCTTTATTGTATTAAGTTCTAAGTTTTAAGTTGGTAGACTACATTAAGGTTGTCAAAATCTACTGCAAATGTAGTTAGTAATTTTCTGGAATTTGGTTTTTAAAATTAAGTTGTTATAAATGAATAAAGTACTGTTAGCATGGACTAAAGAAACATGGAATCATTTTCTTTCTATATATAAAAAGTTGAGGGAGGGGGGAGGGGAAGTGATGGGGAATAATAATTTACTGTAATGTAGGTAAATTGTCTTCAATATTAAGTATTGCCTTTAAAATATTTAAATAAATTAGCCTGTTTTTTTTTAGATGCACACATTTATGCACACATCATAATTATGAATAAAATACATTAAATTTCAAATGAATTTAGATAATTTAAAAAAAGAAATTATTGTATCGGCACCAAATGGTACCAGAGACTTCTGAAGTTTGGAAAAATATATTAAAATAGTCCTTGGCACCAGGTAAGATTTTTGGTGCCAAACATTCTAAAATTTGTCACCAAGGCAAAATTGCTTGGATACCCCTAAGGCTATATTAAGTTCTAAACGCTACAATTTGATTGGGGTAGGGTCAGGGCCAGATTTAGCTTGGTGAGGGCCTGGGCTAAATCTAGTTTAGAGGTCCCTTGGGGAAAATTTGATAAGCTTTTTTTTGGGTTGACATTTTGTTGATTTTGTCTGATTTGATAAGCTTTTTAGTTGACCTTTTGTTTACTTTGGGTCTGATTTGATAAGCTTTTTTTTAAAACTACAGACTTTTAAAATTAGGAGGCCCTATGTTAAAATTTTGATAACCTTTTTCTTTTTTGCCCTGGGATATATAAAGTTTGGAAGCCGAAGCCCCCCTTCACCACGAGGCCCTGGGCTACAGCCCGCTAAGCCCATATATACAGTAAATCAGGCCCTGGGTGGGGTGGTAATGGGCATTTCTACAAAAAAAAAAAAGGTTATAGTTTTTTTTTTCTGTAATGGCTATGCACTTATTCTAATTTAGTATTGTAATTTGATTATTAAAAAATGACCGCTAACAATCTCACTACCATACTTGAATTCACTACCATACTTGAATTCATATACTTTTAAATGTAGGCTAGTTGGTTTTATTTTTATGAACTTCCCTTGTTTTTAAATAATTTTTTTTGATTACTGTTAATTTATAAATATATACAGTATA
>PXIH01S0008600.1:0-12328 GCA_003024985.2 Euperipatoides rowelli | reverse complement strand
TTATTGGTCGAATTTCTATCAACATGGGATTACTAGTAAATATTAAGAGGCCCAAAATCTTTGATCTTTATGTACAGTATTATACAATATTTGGCAATACATCCATTGTTACATCATTTTAAAATTAACTTTCCCACCTATTTAATTTTTGAGGTAAGTTTGAAAATTATTCAAAATAATCAGAATTTTTGGTCGTATCCCTATCCTTTCATCCGATAAGACCAATGAATTTATTTCTTCCACTGCAGCATCGAACGCTTTGCTACCAATTATTGTATTTAATAAGTAAAGTGAAAAGTATTCTAGTGATTTTGTCTTTAAGAAGGTTCTCGGAACCATATCTTATTCTCCTGAAGAAATCGATACGTTCATAGTAACTGTTCTACAGAATTTTTTTATTTTCTCTTCAAAGTTAACATAGAAAAAATAATTGGTTTCGTAATAAAATAGCACGAGTCACGTTATTGTTTACTAACAATTACTAAGTTGTGGCAAACAAAGTGAACAAATTTCCAGTTAAAATAAGCAAAAATTATTTCTGCTATCACTCACCGTTAAATAGCCTTTCTGGCCAATTTTAAAATTTTAGAAACATTTATTACTAATCAAATCTTCAATGAATATGGAAAAAAATAGACCATTGGAGTCTAGTGAGACCCTAGAGCTTTAATCCTATCAAGAATTTCAATAATGTTTGTTAATTGTCATTGTATTTCTCTCTAGTCACGGGAAAGAACAAATGGGTGAAATGTTATGGATACTTTCAACGAGTATATTCACATGCTTTAAGTTAAGTATTTGGATTATTATTATTATTATTTCGAAATAATGTTAGCGAGCACTCTTTTTACAATTTATGGTGCTCGCGAGCACTAATTACATACAACTATGCAAGCACTCTTTTCATAATTTATGGTGCTCGCGAGCACTAATTTAGAACATCTCCGCAAGCGCTTATTTTCATTTAAAGAGCATTGTGGTGCTCACGAACACTAGGTTGAGAATCACTGGTCTAATGTAAACGTGAAATGATGTCATATTATATGAAATTTGGACTATTCAAACAAATAATCACAATTATTATTATACTATGCCATTAGTATAATAATAGTTGTGATTATTTGAGCAAATATCTGAGACAAAGACTAATTTAAAGATCAGGAAAGAGAGGAAAATGTTGACTTTAAATGATAGTTGGTAATAATTTATTTGTAGGCATCTATAAATACTTACGCCAGCTACAATGTATTTTAATTGTGAAATAAAGTAATATGAATTTTGTAATTTTCCAACAAATAATAATAATAATTTTTAATGACATTTCTAATTGCTTTACCGATATATCTGCGAATAAAATTTGCGATGGACAGTTGTAATATTATTTTATTTAAAATCATTTACAAATTTGTCAATGAAAATTTGGCTAATTTTCTTTTTTTTTTTAAAAAAAAAAAAATAAGGTAACCAGTACCTTATTTTAATCTTGGGCAGATTCTGTTTTCTGCCCACCAGCATAATTAACGTTAGGAGTCGTACGACAACTAAAACATAGTAGCGTATGTAATTAGTATTTTTTCTCGCCAATTTTAGTATATTTTCTTTACAGTCCTAACCTTACCGTAACCCTGAACCCTAGTATAATCTACAGGTGAAATATTTTTCTGAGTGCCGATCTAGATAATTTCAGCTTACTACCGTCAGCCATATTGGTGGGCAGATAACGGAATCTGACCTTAATCTTTTAAATATATTTATGTTAAATCTTGATTATACATTGTTAATAAAATTCAGGAATACATACAAGGATTATACAATCATAATACATGAAGAAAAAAACTCCAGTACATAATTTACATTTTTGCATATATAATTTGCTATCCTTCGGCACTCGAACCCATACCGTCAGATTACAATCGACACAGAGTGGCACACTGATACCACGCAGCTAGGCCCGCAGGCTTAAATTTGGCTAATTTTTAATCAATAATATTTTATATTTGAGTTGATGAAATTATGAGCAATGTAAAAAGGAACTACTTAAAATCATTCAAGTTAATGGAAAATATAAACGTGTTACTATCATAGGTGTACTGTGGAAGTTTTATCAGGAGGGGTCCTAGGGAACTTTAAGATAACTCTTACTAGTGATGTTCATGTTAGACAAATTTTTTTTTAAATTTTTTTTTTTTTTTGGTTGTATGGACGTTTTTTGCTAGTATTTCTTAAGTCTAAAATTCAATATGTTTTTTTTTTTGGAGGGAATTGTATAGACATTTATTAGAGATGGTTAACTTGATATTAAATACTTATATTTTGGTTAGTCTCATTTTTACAGAGGGGTTGCAGGTTGATAATTCAGAGATTTCAGGAGGAAGGGAAGGTTTCAACCCCCCAAAACCCTCCCACTTATTCCCTAGGTTACTATTAAGTTCTTGCTTTTAGAAAAGGAATAAGTTCCACCTTAGTTACTTTAAAATATGAACGATTCAAAAGAGCTTGTTCATTTTAACGTGTTCTTTCCACCACTTACCTAAACACGTGCTCTTAGGACATCAAACCCAGAAGGTTCGACTGAAATCAAGAAAGAGTTTCTTAACGACTAAACACCCTTTGGACCAAACACCTGAGAACTGAAGAGGTGAAATATGGAACGGCGAGGCCAAGCTGACAAGGGCGCCCACAGAAAATAATTCAGGGATGGGCCAAAATAATTTTGATAGTTTTTTTTTTTTTATGGACAAAACCCATTTTGATAACCGTTACGATGCCTTCATAATACCATTATTAAATGTATAATAATCAATACTTCACACTTCTAATATTATTAAGGATGTCCAAATTTGTATTAAATATCTACATTTTTGGTTGGTCTCATTTGTACAGGGGGGGAGGAGTTATCCCCCTGCGGATACCCTTGCAAGCTGAATGGATTAAACTAAAGGAAGAACTTACAGCTGGCCAAGAGCTCCCATATGGTGGACAATAAACAGAATGAGGACAGGAGTGTCACAGCAAACCTTAAAAAATAAGCGTATAGGGAACATGCTAAATGCGATTGTGAAGAAATCTAAACAACAACATTTACTGAAATGCTCTAACATGGATGAGGTGTGCATAATGGAGGACCATATGTCATCAAGTGATAAAGCGGTCCAAGCCACTGAATATTGGAGACATACAATTTAAATGGCGATCCGGACATGGAAACAAAGCAACGGCATATTTTGGCGAACGTAAAAAAAAAAAAAAAAAACAATATAATACGCAATAAATAATTCTAGTATTTTAAACAGGCTTATAAAAGTGTTAAGTTTAAAGATGCTACTGTTTTAATTTTATCAAGAAATTATTGATAAATAAATTGTGATTTACAGTCCCTCTTGTGAGAGTAAAAGTCAACTATAGAAACCCAATCATCATGTAAAACATTATTATGATGTTGTTTGTATATCAAGTTTTTTTTAAGGATATTTTTTTAAGGATATAATATTTAACTTTGTATAAGGTTTTGTGTTATATAAACAAGTTCTAATTTAATTGTTTCCTTATTTTCTAATCATATCGTCATGGATTTATCAATTACAGATTGTTTATTCTATTGCTAAATATAAAATAAAAATTCTATGTGTTTTTTTTTTTCCTCTTCAAATTACTGCATTTTGTTTTCATTAAATTGTTCTTTTGTTTGGCATGAAATAATAATTTATAATATGCTTTTTTATTTATCTGATGCAAGATATAAATAAATTTCAAATACGTTTTTTATATGGATAAATGAATTACAAAATGGTGGCTTTTATTCCCGACAGACCATTTGATATTATTTTGTTCTTACTGTCAATCAGGAATATGATTACCAGATTTTGGAAGAACCGTCAAATAAACTGTTTATTTATATAGAACACATTATTTTATTATTATGAGATCAATTTCTATTTGCTTAGTTGCAATAAATAATGACTAAAAATAATAAAGTACTTATGAGATGATCACGTTCCATTTTTTAAGAAGAAAAACCCTCCTTGTGACCTCATAAGGTAACTACTCTTTTACAAATACATTCATTCTTGAGATAGATGGTTCTTTTAAAATTTCTTTATGAAGTTGGGTATTATTAGATCATTGTTTAGAGAAAACAATGATCTAATAGTACCCGGTTGTAGCGCCTGTCATGGCAGCTTAGTCCATTATGTAAATAGTATTATTTTGTATATATAGTTAATTCTTTGTTTCAACTTATTGTTTTTTGTTTATTATGTGTATGAGCTATCAAGGAATCTACGGTTTCATTTGGTCTTTTGACTTTAGCAGTGGATCATTCGTATCGCAGTGTTCATTTGCTTTCGGTGACCTAGGCAATTCCGAGGGCCTGAGATGTTTGGTTCCTTTGCTAGTATCTGCGCTTCATTATTTTATATTATATATTCAGAAGCAAGAATATTTAATTAATTGCTATTTTTCATTTTAACTTTCATTTTATATTATTTCATTAATGCTGTCGACGTTTGCTGTATCAGATCTGACTCCTTTAACTTATTTACGTTTAATTAATGGCGGTTTGCAGTGTTTGGAATTTCTTCGAGGAATTTATGTGATGGATTACACCTGTATTGTGACTTTAGTGTTGAAATGTCTTCACCTGGTTTATTTGGTTATTCTGTTGTTAGGTTGCTGAGTTCCGGTTCTGCTTTAGTCTACTGTAATTAACTATTTAGAGTCATTTTTTCAATCATTTATCTTTTGGAATAATTGTAAATCAAGCCAACATCCTCACGGGCTATGGCCTTTTATCTAATAGTCGCTATAAAATGATGATAAGCGATAATTAAATTATATATTTTTTTTCTACTACAGTATAATTGTTATATACATATATTGATATATGTACCTAATGTATTTTTGTTGTAAAGAAATAAACGCAATTAATAATAATAATATCATTACAACAAAACTCAAATCTTCAGAATAAAGACTTTTATACATCTACAGTACGTCAAGCTATCCGTTGCGTAAAATATGAGTAGCTTTTCATAATGCAGTCAGGTGAATACAATTAAAAAGATGGACAACGATCCATCAGTGTTCATAATTATTGGAAAAATTTAATATTTACGCAGATCTATTCACTTGTTCCTTGTCTTATTTAACAGTTAATGTCTATTATCATTGCTAACGTAAACAATAGCTAAAATGTTTTATTTTTACCTTAAAAGCCATGTTTAATTCATTATTTCTTCTCATTCCATCAAATAATTAAGATAATCTCACTTTATTATGCCACTTTCAAACAATCCAAAGCGACCTTTGATGTTAGGATTACAACATAGTTGTTTTTAATTTCTCATAATTACTAGTGAAATAATGTCCTAGTATGCATAACCCCGGAGATTGGCTCAAGTTGATGGCATTTGCATTTTTTTCTTCTTAATTTTATTTATTAACGACTCAATAATGAAAAAATATAATAACTCAAAATTAAAAAAAAAAAATAGTCTTTATATCCAATGACTCAATAACAAAACATCTCAAATAGAGGTTCTGGTGTATATATATATAATTAATAAGGCCTATGGTACATTAAAAAAAATCCAATTCTACCACATTTTTATATCATTGGAGATTTTTATCTATTATATTATTAAATTACTTCATTCGATATTCAGTATATTTATTTTATAACCAAAAATTTAATTATTAAGATGACTAATGATAAAAGAAAGAGAGAAAAAAAGCCACATTTGTAACAATGTAATAATGTTCATCAAAAAAAAAAAAAATTGAGTTTTGATTAAAAAAAAAAAGTAGAATTTATGGTTATGGCCACATTTTTTTTAAAAAAATTAAGACATTTATTATTACAAGTAGCAAATAGATTAAAACCTTAAATTTTGATGTAAAGTTTTAGAGTGATAAGAGAGTGATAATATACTGTAAATCAAATGTCTATATTAAGGTGATCAAAGAAATTTAAGAAATTCAAAATAGTTCTTAAAATAAAGATTTTTTTTTTAAAAAAGATAAATGAAAAGAATGATTCTTTGTAATGTTTTGCCTAATTTCTTTTAATAAACATTTATCGGAAATTTCAAGAATGTTAAAAAAAAAGAAAATGAATATAAAAATATTCAGCAATATTTAAATCCATTTCATGTGGTTCACATTTCAAATTCGTGGTAGCAAATAGCTTTTTTTATTTTTTCCTAAATCAATTTGTAAATATACGGTATTGACAAAAAAAAAAATACGGTTAAGTTAGATTCCGTTATCCGCCCACCAATATTATTATTATTTCACTCTATTTTTTTTTTCATTCTTAGTTTATTAATAGCGTTAAACTTGTGTTAAACAAATATATTTAAATAATTTTAATAAGTAAATAATTTAGTTAATTAATATGCGGATTATATTTTCATTTATCGTAATGGATCAAAATCAGTGTTTCTTTCAGACAATTTTTTCCGGGGGAGGGAGGAGGGCAAGGTGTAATCTTTTTTTTTTTTGGTTTACTGGACATTTTGTTGCCTTTGTCTGATTTGATGAGCTTTCTTTTTCTTTTTTTGGTTGACGAAGTTTTGTTGCCTTTCTGTCTGATTTGATAAGTTTTTTTTTTTGATTAGTACAGTGGCCGTTATGTTGACTTTGTGTCATTTACTTACGTTTTGTTGACTTTCTGTTTCCTTTTATAATATTTTTATTTTTTCTCAATTTCCCCCAGGGGGGGGGGGGGGCAGTTGGTTTGCTCCCGGGAGGGGGGCAAAGCTCCCCGGAAGTATGCCTGAAAGAAACACTGCTCAAAATATCCCGGTATAGCTTCTTTCAAATTTATTTGAGGTGTATGAATTATCAAAATCTAAACCTGATATTCTTTTTTTTTTCAAAAAGGTCAATATTTTGCAAAAATAAACAATGTAGGCTACTTTGGGTCATAATGTGATTTTGAATGTTACTGCAGGCCGTGACAGATAACGTTGTAGCAAGCGAAGTGCCTTGAAGATCTCGAACTGCATATTATTTTAATATATGTATTTCATACACAAGTGTATTTCACATTTTGATTATCATAGGGTTGGATAACTAGTGTATTTCACAGTAGTTGGAGTTAGGGTTCAGGGTAGGGGTAAAGTTTAGGAATCTAATAATAAAAAAAATGTGGTGATACGAAAAATTTTAACTACGATTGAAACTATATTTGAAAATCTCGCCGACAGGTTACGAGAAATTATAAAATTTTGGTCTATATTAGTGTAACTTAGTTTTAGTCTTTATTCATCATGAAAAACATTATTTATGTTTTATTACGGTTCATAAGTTTTAAAAAATTCAAAGTGAAAAATATTGATACATTCATTGTTTAATATGTTGGGGCAATTTGAGAATTATAGCACATTTATACTTTTACGGACAAATCTCCGAACCATTTAATCTGTCTCATAAACATAGATATGTGCGTAAAGTTGTTCATAGCTTTCGGTAGGAATCAGACCAAATCAATGAAATTGTTCTATACAATAGCCAATCAAATTCCTCCTCCTATTCCCAATAGCTACGATTTTTAGTTTTACACATCAAAATGAATTCTAATAAACGTCTAGTATTAAGTAAAATATTTTATTTTTACTTCATTTACTGCTTTATGAAAATCCATTTTCAAATATGATGTTTTCAAACACAATCAATTGAGACAAAAAACACAATGTGCTGCCCTCTACTTAGAAAACCTAAGTTGGTTCGATGCTAACAAGACAGAGAGCAAGTGGCTAGCTGTGCGTAAAAATTGTATTTTTTCAATAATTACAGATGCTGGATGGCTATTCGTCTTTTAATTGCACACTGCAGCAGTGTGTGAGATCTTACAAAAAGTAACCGTTTTTACACAATAGACACGCATCGTGTAGACATATAAATGAGCATTAAATGGTGAGATACAAACATGCTTAAACTTATTGTAAATGCTAACATGGATTTATTTATAAATTTGGAGATTAAACTACGATAAATGATTGTTATAGAGAAAATGTTTTGCTTATCAATGTCTAGTACAGGCTATGTAGCGAGCGATTAAAGTATCGTAGTATAATTGACACAACCTTGTTATAAATAATTAAGTCATCCATAAAATCGTCCAACCAACGCTTCAACATCAACTGATCTAACTTCCCTATTTTTTTTTCTGGCAATCTATTCCAAAATGAAACGACCTGATAGAGCAATTCAAATTATTTTCAGTTCATTTCGTTATTTTCGGTATAGTTTATAGTATACATGATTGTTTCATTTCATAGACCAACGATAAGTTATACTTTTACGGTAAACCACATGGTAGAACCTGAGCAACAAAGTACTTAATACAATACTTCATATGCTTTAAGCAACAGTAATTCCGATGAAAGTGAAAGTGAAAGTAAAACAGTGATGAGTCAAATCATAAAAAAGTCTGTATAGAAGAATATTTAACAAATACTGTATCTTCCTTTACAAAATATTCATAATTGAGGTACTCCGCCATCCAAAAAAAAAATAATGAATGTAAACTTCATGATAGGATTGTATATGATTAAAAAGAAAAAATATCCCAATGCCATCTCAAATATTCTCACTATCAGTTTTTACATACATATTAACGATCCCTTTAACTGTGGCTAAAAATGCACAGTGGAAGTAAGAATATTTTTTTGATCGCCATTTTGAAAATTCAAATCGCCCAAAATAACCCACATCTCAAATGAGGTTAGAAAGTTTAAAATGAAATGATGAGACTTTCTAAACTAATTTAGTGACAAATGGTCTACTTCAATTTGTGCGCTTAATGACAATGAAAAAATAACATAATTTGAATACCATAGAATGTCATCAAAGGGTGCCTCACCAAATAAAACCGCTGCCCTATTTCTCAGGTAAAGTGTACCATCGTCAAACAAGTACGCCAACATCAAACAAGTGCCCATCGTCAAACAAGTGTACCATCGTCAAACAAGTGAACTATCAAACAAGTATGCCAACATCAAACAAGTGCCCATTGTCAAACAAGTGTGCTATCGTCAAACAAGTGCACTATCAAACAAGTATGCTAATGTCAAACAAGTGCCCATCGTCAAACAAGTGCGCTATCATCAAACAAGTGCACTATCAAACAAGCATGCCAACGTCAAACAAGCATGCCAACGTCAAACAAGTGCAATATCAAACAAGTGCGCTATCGTCAAACAAGTGCACTATGAAATGAGGGAACTATCGAATAAGCATGCCATCGTCAAACAAATGTGCCATTACCACATTTAAATTTTTTATTATGCTGAAAGAAGTCCAAGCCGTTCCATGCAACTGCGTTTCTTAGTTTTTACCTCATCTATGGTTCAGCTGAGTGTTTGCACATAACCCTAAAGTGCACAGTTTTGAAACACAGCATTTTAAAGATTTCTGATTACAGACAAACAAGTGCAGTTTTGCGGTGAATTGTGGTAAATCCAAGGTTCACTTGCATGGCACCGAACAAGGGCTCCAAGTTCCGCCAACCCCTTTCCCCCCTAAACGAATGGTAAATGTGCATGTGATCGGAATTCTACGGTAATTAAAAAGGTTTGCTAAAGACGAACACACATCATGTTCACATACTTAAACTATTCACACAAATTAAACTACTGACACTGGTTCAAAGTCGCTTGTCTAACATTAGAATTGATAGTAAACTAAAAAGTTGAATATTCTATTTATTTGGAATATTTGCATTTTTCTTTAAACTAAATAATAAAGAGTTGCATGTAGAACATGACTATGATGGTAAACAGGCATAAATAATTTCTGACAGTTCAAAGTAAAAGTGGGTCAAACAAAGAAAATGCTGATATTCAAATCTTTCATAACCGAATGAAGGTCACCAGAGCAGATAAATCTTTCCATGCAGATCAAACAATCGAGTCAAACAATTTGGTAAATTTTTTTTTTGTATTTTACTTTATAACAAAGAACGACTAGCAATCTTGAGAAACGAGATAATAAATGTATAAAAGAATTTTCATCTAAAAGATTGTCACAATTCTAAAGAAATATTTGCTTTCATGAAAAGAAAAGAGAGAGAAAGAACGAAGTTGAACTATTTCTCTCTTTGCAAAGCTTACAGAATAAAGATTACATAACTTCAATTTCTGATTGAGATATGACAGGGACTCATTACCTCTTCAAACTGAAAGTAAATCAAATATTAGTTGTGTCGGTTCATGCTAGAGGGGGTACGTTGTAAATCTGATTAAAACATTTCACCCTGTTGCAATGTAATGTATATGAAGCATAATGGAAGACTATTGTACAATAGTTTGTATAGAAATCCAATAAGTAGATATTTTTGTTTTTTAATTAAAATTTGATAATTAGATAAGTGTTTCTAGAAATATATTTTATCATTTAATTTAAAAATAAAATAAATGAGTAGATTTAGTGTAATTAAGTATGAATAAAATTTTACCAGTTTTCTTTTTTTTTTAATATAAAATTATACCGTAATTATTATTCTAAAAACAAACTTATAATTAATTTGAATAAACGAACTAATATAAATGATGAATGAAAGATGACAATAAAATGTCAGTCAACAAGAAAATTGTAAAGATTAAAATAACTAGAAATAACACTATTACTCCTAGAATGGCTACCACTAAAAATAGACAAACACCTCAAATTAATAACCATAACCAATCGCACATCTTTAAATTTAAAAGACAAACTGTCTTATTCTGTTATCTGCCAACCAATATGGCTGACGGTAGTAAGTTGAAATTATCTAGATCGGCGATCAGCAAAAGATTATTTCACCTCTGGATTATCCTAGGATTCAGGGTTATGGTAAGGTTAGGATTGTAAAGAAAATATGCTAAAATTGGTGAGAAACAATACTAATTCCATGCGCTACTATGTTTTAGTTGTAGAGTGAATACTAACGTTAATTATGTTGGTGGGCAAATAACGGAATCTGACCGACATAACACTAATGTAACACACAGCAAAATGTGGTCCTGGGCCCAAATAGTGCTATTGAAGTAATTTCAACCAAATTAATGTTGACAAAATGCAGAGGAAACTTATCTGTACGAATTACTACTATAACAACCAATCATGTTTGGTGTATTATATAATACATGACCAAATATATCAGCAGTTTTATTTTTTTTTAAATTTACAGTCCTTACCCTCACTCCATCATTGGACCCTAACTCAAAGTAATAAATAACTATGTCCTAACAGAGCCGCTTTATCCATTATACTGATTTGACACAGTACAAGGGCCTATGAACCTTTTGGGGCCTACAATATTTCACTTGAAAAAATATTTTTAAAAAAATCATAAAATAAGAGGAAAACAGCAAATTTTAATTTAAAATATTTTTTTAGATATTTGAATAACAAAAACAATAATTTAAGTCACCACATTTGTCAATCACAGACAGTCAGACACAGTAGTGGATGCCTAGTACAAAGGTGCACTAACTTTTTAAGTTGCACACCCTTTTATATGGTTTCATCACCTGCACAGTGTGCACCCCTACCCATATTTTCAAAAATATTCAATTTTCCAATTGTTAAGAAAAATTCAATTTTATTATAATCACTATAACAGAATGTAAATCGGCTTAGGCATGCGCGGGCTTTCGCCACCACTCGAAGTGTGAACGGTATTTTCATACCTTTTTTAGACAAAACATAATATGAAACTGAACACGTGCAGTTGCAGATTGTTATGTTTTGTTTATATGGTATTTTATCACATAAAATAATATTTTATACGAAAGAATTGGTTAATATTTGAAACATACCTGGAGACAACTCATTGATTTATAAACTTGATAATTTATTATGACTTTATTAGCTGATAACACACACGGTGAACTCACCATGTAATAAAACATGTGCTAACTGTGCATGTGTCAATGACAGCTTCCTCCAATAAAGGGAGCTGTTATACATCATAACAGTAAAGCACTTATTCATTTTTGTTATACAAAGACGTTGAAAGTATATTTCTAACATCTTTGCATATATACTGTAATTTATTTTACTGTTTTTTACACTAACAAAAACATTTATGTGAACTATTTTCTTCTTCTTCCGATTCTCAGCACTCGGAGCAAAAAAAAAATCTAAAAAAAAAACATTTTTATTTAAATTTATTTAGCACCCCCACTTTGCGCACCTCTGATCTACTAAATACTTTCATTTTCATTCAGAAATTTTTTCATTGAATGGCAATTGTCACTTAACATCATTTTCAATTGAAAGTGAAAGTGATGACAATTGTGGCTGACCAGGGCTGTAGTCGTAAAAAAAGCACAGGGTATAC
>PXIH01S0008599.1:12133-24195 GCA_003024985.2 Euperipatoides rowelli | reverse complement strand
TAGATATGTCACTGGAGGGGGGGGGGCTAAAGTGTACATAAAAATCATTGTTTTAAAGTTGGCAAAAAAAATATATTGACTTGGCAATTTTGTGGGTTCTCCCCTTCCCCCCCAACCATAAGGCCTTAGCAAGGGCCCTGTCCGCAAGGCATGCAGCTGAGCAGCATCCTTGGTTGGAGGTAATCTAGATAGATTGAATTTCATCAGTGTAGCAGCTTTTACAAAAGTGTGGTAGTGAAGCTCATCGAGGGTTTGTGTTGCTGGGTCACCTCCATTCAATTGAACGAGGAACTGTTCTCCCACTTCTTCCAATTCTTCTGATGATGCTTCAGGATCCAGGAAAGCTGTTGTCTTCTGTTTAAGTTTGGGATGCTTCAAAACCAGCGAACAGAAGTGGGTTTTCCTTCCAAAAAGTGCAGATGTGGTATTGTACCCACTGAAAGCGTGGAGGAACAACANGATGTTGCTAAAGGTGGGAAAATGAGTTTGCTGAGTAAAAAACATCAGATGTTTTACCTCTTCCATGGTTTAGGAAGATCACATTGTTTTTGTAAGGTGATGGTAATGCAGTTAGAAGTACAAGAAGATCTATTTCCTCCCAACTATGAAGACAGTGTCATAATTAGAGGCCTTTGAAATGGCAGTGTTGATGATTAATACATCTGCATCTTCAACTGCCTGATTCATATGTATGGAAGCTTTTTCGAATTCAAATTTCAGCAATTCAATGAGGTACCTCTTGTTGAACGGCGAGAAACATTCTTGTGAACTTTGCAAAATGGTGGTTNGGTCAAAGATTATGTCAGGAGCAGAACGGTCAATTATTTCTTTCCCCCAATCATCTGCTCATTTTTCAGCTGCTTTCAACATCGAGTTTTCTCACTTCCTGTTTCTCCACTTGGAACACTTTATTTCAGTGACTTAATTTGGCCTTCTTCACAGATTCCAAAACTTCACTGCTTATCTCTTCTGCACACAAAAAACAGCGAATTTGAAGGTTGAAACTGCTCCCTCCTTAACAAAGTATCAGTTACTTTGGCACATCCTGTAAACCTCGACGAAGATATGCTTAGATCATCCTTGGGTTAATATAACTTTTATAACATGCATTGTGCACACTTACCTTGCTTACATCTTTCAACAAACTCTGGTTTAACACTTGCATTTAAAACAGTTTGTATTCCCTTTTTCTTGACAACTCTAGTTTCACCTTCACTCAAACTTTCACTGCATATAAAACAAATTCACATTGGAAGAAGTCATATTGCTGCATATAATGTTAAGTCGCACATAATATATTTAGACATGAACATGATGCTTGGCCTGTAAGACGTGACTGAATGGAACAGCTAAGAACCTGCTTTCTCGAAGGCTGCATATGACATCATCGAATGGCGTAGACGGAAGTGACATAGAATAGTTAAGAGGGAGGTGATTCAGAAGCAGTATTCTGCATATTGGAGTTAAAACAGATAAGATTTCAGTACTGTTGATTTTTCATATATTTGCGAAATAAAAGTAGCTTTTTAGCATTTTCTTTGAAAAACAAATGTAGAAAATAAATAATAAAAAATATAATACATAAATTAGACAATTTTATTTTGTTAGGCTATTAATAATGTTTAAAGAATTAATAAGCAGTTACTATGGAAGGAAATGTTCAAATTTTACAACATTTAATCTATAAATTTTATACACAAATAAATAACAGTCATATTAGCTTGAAAAAACACAAATAGATGCATTAATTCCAGTAGAGCTAATTTTTTTTATTTGTTGTGTGAGTTGATAACCTGACCTAATTCCAGTGGTTTCTGACTCAGACTGACCAGTGTAATTTAATTTCTTTAAAACAAAAATTAAGAAAATTTCAATGTTTCTTCAAGGTGGCGGTGCCGGCGGCAAAAATTTTTGTTGGCCAACCATTGGAAATAGGTAAGGTTATCAATCCACACAACATATAAAAAAAATTAGCTCTACTGGAATTAATGCATCTCTTTGTGTTTTTTCACACTAATATGACTGGACTATAGGGGTTAAAGGTATATTTAATTCATTAACTTGCAGTAAATTTTATCAGCTGGGATTTGAGATAATTGAGTGGTGTTTTATTAATGACACAAGTGACTGTCATGCAGTTACTAAAGTGATACTGGGCATTTGAGGCAATATCATTTACTAATAAAGCCAAAATAGACCAGATCCCTGTGGTTCTCCATTGGAATTAACAAAATGAAACATTTTTAAAAGATTTTTATTATTTAATCATTAAGATCATTGTGATAAAAAAGAATCCAAACAAACAGATAATAGAAGTAAGGGGTAATATTTCTTTAATAATGTTCAGAAAGATATTATGGTCAAAGTTGTGTATACTTTTTTGAAGTTGGTTACAATTGAGCATACTGCATTGGAATGGTTCTCTAATTCTTTAATTATTGTGTCTAGCAAAATTGTAAGGTATTGAGTAGGAAATTTACTGAGGGTCCTCCAAATTGGAAAATAACAAGCTTTGGAGAAATGATTGGAAGGATATTTTGAAGAATATATATCTCATAGATCTTATCTATTGGAGAGGTAATTGCAATTGGCCTAATTTGATGAGGCCTATGGGGTTGGAAACCTTAGGTATGGCACTGAGATAATGAAGGTATCTTTCCAAATTTTAGGGCAATGGCCTGATAGGAGAGGTTAATAATTGAGGTGATTGGTTATGTTAATTCCACAGAAAATTCTTCCCATAAAAAGGGGGAAATTTCATCTGGAGCAAAATCCAAACTTTGACTGATTTTGTTTGAATTGATAAATACAAATTATCAATTAGTGGTATATCTGAGCAAAAAGATTGAAGCTTGGTGTTATACATATATGGTAGGTAAAAATTTGCAAGAGATGAAAAAATAGAAGCAATATCATTATAAATTTATTTTCATTTCTATTGGAAAAAATAATAGGTTTATTATTAGGTTTTTTACTGCCTATAAGATTATTAATATTATGGAAGAATATTGATGAACCAACTAAGTGATCCTTAATAACATTATTAAACCAATTTTCTTTAATTTGTTTACATAGAATTTTTATTTCACAGTTTAAGGATTTAAAAAGTATTATATTATTTTGCTTATTAAGCAGAATTTTCTTATTAAATAAAGATAACAGTAGGCCATTAATCCATGGAGGAGATCTGGAGTCATCATTGATTTTAAAACGGGGGAAGCAATCTGTATAAATTCTAAAATTTCACTCTGAAAAAAGGCAGCAGCACCCTCTATATCATAACTATTATAAATAAAGACCAATCTTAACTAGATAACCATGATCCCATCTTATTGATGTTAAAAGGGTTTTTAGAATGAACAGTTATTGTATCTTTAAAATTATTTATAGTTTTAGATGGCTGATTGGGAAGGAAATATAATATGTTGTAACCACTACTTATGTTAGGGGAAAGATTAGTGGTAATATATTTATAGTAAGTATTAGTGAAACACTTATCCAAAATTTCAGTATTTTTGGTTGGGGTATTAACTATTTGAGCAAAAGTTTTCAATTTCGACATAAATCTCATGTCCAAGTCATTGAAGTCAACAATTAAATTAATGCCGGATTTATTATTAATAGAGAGCAATCTGTCGATTTCTTCTAAAATAAACGTGATGACTGTCATTAGGCAGATAATATACTATAAGCTAGCCAAACTATTTGTGAGGAATTAGTGAAGGTTTAATCAAAATAATATGATAGAACATCTAAATCAGGATTCAGAGATTTGGAAACAAACTGTTATTTTAATTTTAAATAAACAAAATTACCACCACCGTGATGTCTATCAGGCCTGTTCCTTATGAGATGTGTAATCACAAAAATGTTATAAGCATTAATTGTATCATGTTATCCAAGATTTTATAGAAATGGCTATATCTGGTCATAGGTTATGAACTGTTAGTTCCACTTCATCAAATTTATTGTTAATTGATCTAATATTGCTAAATAAGATTAATGGAATATTATAATGCTTTTTTAATTGTATTGATGTAAACCAAATTAAGATAAGTCATGTAAGAATATGTTCATTATATCCTGAAATATGCGTAGACTTACATTGCACCCTTGTGGTAATATCCAAATATATTTGCTCCAGGGAATTAAAAAACCAAACATTTCTTGTATCCTTTCATCCAGCTTCACATTGAAGTAACCATTGTTTAAATCAAGGCTTTTAATATTTTTTGAACCATCTAGACAATCCAAGATATCAATATGCATAAGAGGATACTTCTCAGGATCAATTATGATGATGCACCTGAGCTCAATCAGTAAATCACCATCCAAATATCCCGAGATTCACATTTTTTTACCACATGAATGGTACTATTCCAGGCTAATGACCACCTATGTATTATACCTGCTGCTTCCAGCTTAAGTTTTTTCCTAAGTGGTGCATACACAGACTGAGGAAATCTATACTGTTTCTGGTAAATTTGGGTGCATATGGAGGTAAGTTGGACCCTTTCATCTGAGTCACATCCTTAATAGGTATATTTTGTTTGTTTTAATTGCTGTTGAGTAGCCTATTATGTTGATCCCATTGTAAACCCACATTTTTTAAATTTAACAACTTACAAATTTTCTCTCATGTCACTTTCTTATACTATTTTCTAGCAAGTTATGCTCCTCTATTGAGTTTTCACTCAACATCAAGCTGTTAGGCTCCTGACATTGCTCCTGCACAGACATTACTGACTTGCAAGATACTGTAGTGCAACACTCCACTCTATCAGTTTATTCCAGTCCCTGGAAGTATCAAACATGAATTCAACTGTTAGGTTGTTGGTATCTATTACTTCATGTTGTTTAATATATCTAAAGCTATGATTACATGGTAGTCATAAGTGGAATGGAGTTTGCACACACAAACTGATTGCAAAAAAATTACATTTTAATAGCAATGTCCACTACAATTTTGTAACCCTCTAGGGGAGCAATTTTCAGTTTTATTCCTGCTGTTGACATCTCTTTCACTCACACAACCTTCATCCATTAATGCCATATCTGCCATCATTATCCAACAAAGCTTTCTAGGTAATCTATTAAAGAACTTGACTGAGTTGATAAGTTTATCTGGTGTTAATATGTTATACTCTAGAATGTCTTTAGAATTAGATTCAGTACTATTTATATTTTTTAAGGGTTTTATTTTTCTTTAATTTGTAATTAAAATTGTATATAGTACCTTTAAAATTCTTAGTTTTATTGTTATAAATGTTTATTTTTCTGGGTTGTTTGCCTCGGTTGCCTTAATTTCAAAAACTTGTTCCGCCATGTTGGAATCTAGTGTTGATATTTTGTTTAAGTCATGCAACTCACGAGATGATGACAGACTACTGAGGTCATACTTCTCAAACTCTGGTGAATACAAGGTCTCAAATATGTTGTAAGAAGAGAATGAACTTATAAGATCGGCTGTTCCTGGATCTAAATTTGATTGGCTACTGACTAACATATTGGTAATGACTACGGATGGTGTTTGTGAACATGACTGGCCAATTGGATTTTGGCAACTATATACTGTAGTGTTATAATTACTTTTAAGATTTATATTTGAATGTTTTTGAACTGACTTTTTATTTCACCTATTGATGATATTTTTATTTAGCCCATTATTAAGAGTTTTTTTACAACCAACACTCAAATTACTTGACATAAGTGCTACTTACATGTTTTAGTATGACCTTGTGTATTACAACATAAACACACCAGAGCTGACAGAGTCTACTGCTCTATTTCTACAAAATTTAAATGTGTGCCTCTTTTGCCCACAATTTCTGCATTGTGTCAGGTCTGTTTCTGATTGATGGCTTTTGGTCTGGTGTTTTGGGCAATTTTTGTATTTCCATAGTTAACTCTTGCAGAACATTAACTGTACCATCTTCTGCTGACTGCACAGCATTAATCATTAAGATTCTCCCTGAGCTGGATTTTAATTTTTCCTCCATCTTCACCACATTTTCATTAACTCCTCATAGGTCATGAGATTTGATCTAGCCAGTAACCTACCTCTTTTGAATCAGGGCTTAAAGGACTGTCAAAGTAGACCTCCTCTGACTCCACTCTCAAACCTCACTGAGCATCAACAACTATTGGTTAACTGCTACCCTCTCCCTCCTCCTGAACATTTTCCATATTTGCTTTGGTATTGTACTCAGGTTAAACAACCTCTTCACTTCCACTTCAAGTGATCATTTTATATATTAATTTTTTCCCTTTAATAATTTATTTATCATAAAACTAATATGTGTTGATTGCATAGGTAGAAAAGATAAAAATTTTCTTAAGAAAAACTATAAACTTCTTTGAGCTAATACAAAGGTTTTAATTATTATGTTAATGAAAAATCAAGTGGAGCTTAAACTAACCATCATGACGGTTGATGCGGTAAAATTTTTGCAACATAAATGACTGACAAAAAAATTCCTTATAACTAAAATCTACTTGATTTATACTCTTAAAATATTCAAAGTATCATACAAAATATTTTATTAAAACAATTTCATGCAAAACATTAGTCAAAAAAATTGAAGACTTTAGACAACAAGAAGAAAAAAATTTCCATGGAAAAATACATACAAAAAAAGTTTTTTTTTTTCCCCCAACTCAAAATAGTATGGTAAACTATTTCTTTTGCATAATAAATACAGGTTACTAATCCAGAAAAGTGAACGCTATTTTATATTTTGTCAGGATCTACCTAATCAGACCTGCCTAAGCCCAGTATCATATTTTCAAGGAACAGATAATTTATTCATTGATATGTTATATAACCCAACATGACCAATTTTCTACATAAAACTCCTGCTGAATTTTGATAACTCTTAAGGTTTACCACTTTTATGCCATTGTTACCCACGACCGAAATGTCCAAAATACCACACTATCAGGTAGATTGTATACCGTTGTCAACACCCTATCCATCATACCTAGGTGTAATGCACTGATTGTAACATACTACACAGTATAAAAAGATGAGGGAAAACATTGTTAGCCATAAAACTCCTACCAATAAATAGCTACTGAGCCAATAATGCTTTAAAAATACTATTTTTTGAATCATTGAGAAGATGTTACCTTCCAACAAAATTAAGGACTGAATACTAGCTAAAACATTCTAACTTAAACTTATCATTAGCAAGAGAGGAAAAATATTTGCTAACTTGACAGTCCATCCTTCGAAGCCTAACAGACAAGGTATCACACACACACACAAAAAAAAAAAAAATACAAAGAACTAAAATTGTGGAATATAGTGATTTATTTCAAATATTTATCTGACAAACTTTCAGAATATTCTGGAAAATCAATGTAAAGCAATGGGAGCCACACGTATTTTTTTTTTTTTTAATTGAAAGGACTTTGCATCATCAGAAAAAAAAATTACTAGATGAAACCCACTTTCTAAATGTGAATAATCATTTAATATTATAACAATATAGTCATTATAAGTCATTGCCAAAACCTTAAGTTAAAGACTGGCAGATATATGCCTAATATGACTAATCAAACTGTCAATATAAATCACATAAAGGGTTGTAGTCAGGGGTGACCCTGGAGTCAATCCTCTCAGTAAAGAAATATAGTAGAAAAAGTTTATGACTATATTTTAAGCTCAAAAACTTTTTGACGACATGATTAATTAAAGCCTTTGGCAATTTTGAGCATCCAAACAATTCTATAATTTTAGTGAACCATGCCTTTTGATTAACATTGTTATGACTTTAACAATAAAAAAAAATGGAAGTTTAACATATACAAAGAACTTTATTAAGAGGCAAAGAGTAACTAAATAGGAGATATCGAAATATGGTCTCTAACCTACAGAANAGTAACTAAATAGGAGATATCGAAATATGGTCTCTAACCTACAGAATTCAATTAGAAGAACAATATTCATAACTGTATCAGAGATGACAGGCTGTGTGAACGGGAGCCTGTTCTAACTAATTGATAAAGTTAATATTGATATTCTTGTGGTAACAATTACCACAATATCTTCCCCCTAATGTTTATAGACTAATCATTGTG
This sequence comes from Euperipatoides rowelli, assembly GCA_003024985.2. Classification (NCBI taxonomy): domain Eukaryota; kingdom Metazoa; phylum Onychophora; class Udeonychophora; order Euonychophora; family Peripatopsidae; genus Euperipatoides; species Euperipatoides rowelli. The sequence continues at coordinate 16,113 of PXIH01S0008599.1, read as the reverse complement.
GGGGGTGCTGGGGTCTTGTAGAGTGCCTTGTAGGGTGGCCCTTATAGTAGTGTGTGGGTGTATCTTGTTGGCAGTCCTGCAGAGTGGTCAGTGGTATGTCCACTGGTGTACTTCCTACTGTTTGGGGAGTGGCTGGAGTGACAGGTTGTGTAGCTGGTTCTTTACGGAAATCCAGAGTTGACATGTTGTCTTGTAACGGAGGTGTCCTTGGAGTTTGGTTGAGATAAGAGGGTCATAGCTGGTTAAAGTGGCGTTTGCCCTCCCATCCATCCTTCATAATGACTTTAAATGTCACAGGAAACAATATGGCTTTAATTTGACCTTCCACCCATTTGGTTTTATCTTATTTTCCATAGGCACGGGCTAATGTGTTGGCCTACTTTATATTTACTTTTGAAGGCTATTTGTGGTACGATGGGCAAGGGGTTTACTTTTTGTAGGTGCCCTCTAAGTGGTCAGCCAAGAAGCATTACAGCAGGCGAGGGCTTTAGTGTTGAGTTGGTGTGCACCTATACTTAAAAAGTAGTTCATTTATTTTAACTTGTCATTCAGAGTCTTTGAGGTCATCTATTTTGTTCAGCCATAAATCTTTTGGCTTGGCCATTGCTAGCCGGATGAAATAATGCAGATTTTGAGTGAAATATGCCTCGATTTTTACAAAATAGTTCAAATTCATGTGAAGTGAAGGGCATACCATTGTCAGACTAAATGCTCTGGATAGCCATACATTAAAAAATATTCCTCAAGGGTTTGCATGATCGAACAGGAATCAGCCTTTTGAAATGCTTATATTTCAAGCCACTTTGAAAAGCTGTCAACTGTTATCAAGAACATTTTATTTTTATAAAGTCCCATGAGATCCATGTGAAGGTGGATTTATGGTCCTGTGGGGTGTATCCATGGGTGTATGGTTGATTTTGGTGGGTCTTTTTGTTGGAGTTGGCATGTTCTATATGACTTTGCATCATTTTCTATTTGCTTGTCTATATTGGGCCACCAACAGATTGACCTTGCTAACAACTTAATTTTAATGATTCCAATGTGGCGTTGATGCAGTTATTTTAGTACAGAAGAGGATAGTGTGCTTGGAATAACAACTCTGAGTCCACATCCTATGTAGACTCAGAGTTGTTATTCCAATCACACAGCCTTCTTGTATACTGAGTTGTTCCCTTTTTTGGAACCATTCAGATAAGGTATTGTCACTTTTATTATTGATTTTTGGCCATCCATTTTTTAAGTAATTATATACTGTATTTAATTGGGAATCTAATTTAGTTTTCTCAGCAATGTATGTTTTTGTCCATGGTAAGTGATCATTTTGTTGAATGAAACAAATGATATAAAAATTTCTTAATTTGCTGCTGATTCACCTTTAATGGGGAGTCGCGATAACATGTCCATGTTTGAATGTTCTTTGGACGGCTTATATTTAATATCAAACATGTAAACTGCTGGGATAAGTGCCCAGCGATGACGTAAAGCAGCAAGCATTGGCATTTCTTTTTCTGCATTAAATATCCATTAGAAAACAGTGATCAGTGTAAAGTGTAAAGTTTCTGCCAAAAATATATTTGTGAAACTTTTTGACTGCAAATATTATGCCTATTGCCTCCCGGTTGAGTTGGGAATAATTATTTTCTGTAGCAGACAGCGATATTGATGCGAACATCACAGGTTTCTCTTAGTTATCAGGAAAAGATGTGATAGTACCGCTCCTATGTCAAATGGCAATGTGTCTGCTGCTAGAATTAATGGCTTGGACGGGTCATAGTGTGTAAGGACTCTGTCTGATGTTAAAGTTTTTTAACTAATTCAAATTCTTTTTGACATGACTCGTTCCAGTTCCATTGCTTAATAAACTATTTAAATTAGTGATTTTAGTAGCGAGATCGGGTTCAAATTTTTGGTAGTATCGTAAAAGTCCAAGGAATGAGCACAGCTGATCAATATTTGATGGTGCAGAAGCAGCCAATAATGTTTTTAATTTAGCAGGATTTGGTTTTACTCCTAGCTTGCTTATTACATGGCCCAGATATTCTACTTGACTTTTTAAAAACTCACATTTGTCTACATTAAGTTGTAAATTAATTCCGTTTTCAAGTAATATTTTGAAAATATTATTTAAGACAACAAAATATGATGCAACATCGGGACTGGCTATTAGTATGCGATCCAAATAGCATACCACTTTGTTTTGTTTTTTAAAAGGTTGTACATTAACCCTTGAAAAATAGCAGGAACAGACAATATCCCAAAAGATAAATGGCTAACTGCAAATAAACCTAGATGAGTGTTGATCATTAGGAGCTGTGTGGATTTATTATCCATCTTTACCTGCTGGTATGCTTGCGCCATATCGAGTTTGGAAAATTCTTTACCGTTGGATAGTTTTGCAAGCATATCCTCTATAATGGGGAGTGGATATTTATCTACATTTAAATATTGGTTTAAACTGACTTTGTAGTCCGCACAAATTCTAATAGTTCCATTTTTCTTTAACATGGAAACGATTGGAGCAGCCCATCTAGAAAACTTAACAGGAGTAATAATATTATGTTGCTGTAATGTTTTTAATTCTTCCTCCACATCTGGTATGAGTGCAAAAGTAACATTTCTATGTTTACAAAACTTTGATGTACTGCCTTTTTTTTAAATACACCTTGGCTTCAAAGTATTAATTTTAATATAGCCTAATGCTTTATCAAATAATTATTTAAAATTGGATAATGTTTCCTTTAATGTTTGAGACATGTCAATTATGTGAATGTTTTTAAATATTTGTGAAGTGTAACCACGAGCGTCCTAAAAGAGAAATGACTCCACCCTTAGTTACAAATAGTTCTAGGTCATTTACACAATTATTGTTGTTGTACTTAGCTGAAACTCTGCAAGTCCCTAACGGCTTGATGATATTATCGAAGGCTTGAAGAGTGACCTGTGTACGTTCTAACTTCCTGTTAGGCCAGTTATCCTTAAAGGTAGTTAATGATATAATACTAACAGAAGTGCCTGTATCTAGTTCAAAGTTGCAAAGTTTCTCATCAATTAAAAATTTGATCACAATTGGTTGAGCACTGATTATCTGATTAATAGCTTGATGGCTATTAATTATCGTTACTGATTTAGGAGATAAGTTGTCAGCCATGTGAATGTTTGATTTAATTTTATTTCATGAAACTTTTGAAGCTGCTAGATGGCAAATAGGTTTAATGCGACCCTGTTTCTTGCAAAAATTACAAATAGCATTTTTATATTTGCAAAAGTCTTGCGAGTATAAGGCGCCACAGTGTTTACAACAGTTTCTCTTTTTAATATTATATTGTTGAGGTTGAGGTTTCCTGCCTTTAGCCAAATTTTCTTTACTAGAAAAGGCATTTTTTCTGCAGAATTATTCTTCAATTTGTTCAAGTCTAGAATAGAAATCTTGGCTGCTGAAGCTAGCTTAACTCTGTAAAATCGATCTCTGTTTTATCCATGATTAGCCTTTTTTTAATTCTTTTAGGCTGTAGATGAACTGTTCTGAGAGGATAAAATTTCATCTTTCGCCTAGCTCGCAATTCATTACAATTTTTCTTAACTGAGTGGCATACTCGGGTGTAGATTCATTTTCCAGTTATAATCTTACATGGAGTTTGAATCTTTCAATTCTTGAAAGTGGCTTCAAGTTGTAGTGATGTTCCAAAAGTGATAAAACTTCTTCTGCGCTCTTTTCACCAGGTTTAGCAGGAGCGATAAGGTCACACAGCAGATTAAAGACTTGTCCGCCTATTACGGTCAGAATAGTGGAAAGTTTGAGTTTCTCTTCCACTTTGTTGGCCTCTAAGAAAAAATTCAACTGTTCAGCCTATCTTTTCCCGCTCATAGTAGCAGGATCAAACTTCCGATTCTAAAATCTATTTTAGATTATAATTTTAATTATTATTACTGAGTCTGATAACTTGACTCTGATACTCCTATATTCGTGTAAATTTATTTAT
>PXIH01S0008594.1:13748-24138 GCA_003024985.2 Euperipatoides rowelli | reverse complement strand
AAAAAATGTGAAAGCTTCAATCTGTAATCTCAGACAGATTACAGATTTTTTTATGCATATTAAATTATTTTTTTTCCAATGGAATATTTTTAATAGTAATTATCTTTGAAAATCAATAATAAAAAAAAGTTTAAAAAATCCGTTACATTTGACCTTTAAATGATACAAATATTTTACTTAAAGAGTGTGAATGTAATAGGCGTTCAGATATAATTTTGTTCAACCTAACCTCAGCCTTTGATATGGTACCTCATTCAAATTTGATAAAAAAATTGTCGAAGATGGGATTTGAAAGGTTTTTTAATTTTATGGTTAAATAATTATTTTGATGAAAGATATGTGAAAGTTAGCATAAATGGAATAATGTAAAAAAAAATATTGTAAATAGAGGACTGCCTCAAGGTGCTCTTCTATCTAGTTTTCTGTTTAATCTGTATTTGTCAGATTTGTCTTCGGTGATTGCATCTGATATAATGTTATATGCGGACGATATAAAACTGATTAGAAATATATTTGATAATGACAGAATCATTCTCCAATCAGATATAGACAACATTAATTTGTGGATTAGTCAAAATCATTTAAATTTAAATCCAATAAAAACTAAATTCATATGTATTTTGTATAGGAGTGAAAATGTCTAATTACCCTAAATGACATTCCTATACAGCAATGTCATTCACATAGGGATTTAGGCTTGATTTTGGATGATAAACTTAAGTGCAATGACCATATACAGTAGATGCTATAATATTGAAAATAAATCAATCTTTTCATTGGTAGGTGTGAAAATGTCTAATTAGGCTACCCTAAATGACATTCCTATACAGCAATGTCATTCACATAGGGATTTAGGCTTGATTTTGGATGATAAACTTAAGTTCAATGACCATATACTGTAGATGCTATTATATTGAAAATAAATAAATCTTATGATTGGTAGGGTCCGAATTCTTTGAACTGCTCGATTTTTAGAATATTATATAATACATACCTACAACCTTTTATAGATTATGCTCACCACGCTTATTGGGTATTCAACAAGAAAGACATCAAAAAATTAGAAAAAAAAAATTCACTCTTTAACCAAACATATCGATGGTTTTCAAATTATATCATATGAAGACAGGTTATCAAAACTTATTGGTGTATTGTCACCCTCACAACGTTAGTTGAAGATTGATTTGATATAAATGTTTCAAGAAATAGGTGTTTTAGAGAATAAAAAGAAACTTTTTTCGATGCGAAAATTAAACCAGGAAAAATTACCCGTTTAAAATTTCTATTAAAAGTATGAATACTATTACATATGGTTTAAGCATTAATAATAGAGGCATCCATTTTTGGAACTCTCTTCCTCCAGACATATTCACTAATACTCAATTTGGCTTGTTTAAAAAAAAGTTGGATAGACATCTGGAAGTGAGAGAGAACTTTAAAAAAAAACCATTATCTTTTATTTAGAGATATTCCATTATCCTTTATTTAAGAAATCATAATGTTTTGTTTATATTGATAGAATCTGTGTGAAACAAAATGATGTTTTTTAATAATGTTTTTTTTTTCTATTTACAATCTGTAAAAATCAATTTTGATTTAACAGTATAATAAAACAAATAAAAAATTAAATTAGGTTTAAAAAACTGCACATTAGTCGACAAATATGCATCTTAAGAATTTAAAAAAAAAAAAAATAGGTTTAAAAACTGCACATTGGACAAATATACATCCAAAGTAGGGGATACGGAGGCTTACCCATGGTTTGTTTTTGGGAAGCCCACGAGGAATGCTCCGGGGAGAGGATGAGTTGGGTTGGGGTAAGATAAGTTCGGTATAATGTATACTTGCCAGAACAGAAACAATTTATTTGTCTAGGCTAATAATGAATTTCATTGCAAAGAGTTCTATTTGCAATTAGAACTCTTGGACTAATTTTCACCCTTAGGTATTTTTCTAGTCCTTTGTTGGTAGTTTATTTATTAAAAATAATGTTTATGTTTTCAACTTGTATTTAGATAACTTAAAAACTACATAAAACAACTATAATATTAGGTGCAAAACACAAAATTTCAGTGAAAAAAAAAAAAAAAATGAATTAAATTTGTTTAGCAGTTGACTGCTAGTAAAATAAAACTGATCTTTTTAATCCGCCCCCCCCCCCACCTGAATTTTCATAAGCGTCTATAGATAATGCCCAACATTTACTAATTTATCATGATTGAAATGGATAGCAGCCTTATTTTATTTCTAATAATAAAAATAGCAGGTCCCTCATCCTAAGATGCTTTTCTAGACTATTGTCGCATAAGATACAGTAAATAAATGAGAGTAAATAATCAAATATAAATAAAGGATATGTTACAATTAGGACAACAATATATAGAAATAAAAAAAAAAATCATAATATTCCTGGGAATATAAGAATATCATCATCTATTAAAGAATCCAAGTTGAAGATGAAAGCATTTCTTCCTCAAAATGATATTTAAAGGCTTTCAATCAGGATTGTAGTCTTAGATATTCTTTAATTATGGCACTGTTTAATATAGTGGATTTATATATTGTATATATATATATATATATATTTACTTTATTTATATTTTAGTTGTAGTTTTTTTTATTTTATATACCGGTATATACAGTATATAAATAAAACTACATTATTAGTAGCTTTTATAGCAATGAGACATTTCCATTGTGTGATAGGAGGATGAGCTATTTACGCTACATACATATAATCTGTCAACATTCACATTAGAGTTAGACAAAACCACAGACATCTTCAAAATACCAAGCCAAACATTTTGATTTCATTTGGTAGTAAATGAGTCGTAGATGTTTAATGCAGGATTAATACCATCAATTATCCAATAGGGGTGGACTACAGGAAATTTCAAAGGTCAAGATGATCCTGAATTCCATTCCATGGAAGAGATTATATTGTTGAGGTTGAAGAATTTCACACTAACAAACATAGGATCGTAACCTTTTTCTACAAGAGAGTAGCAGGCAAGTGATTTTTCAAGCAGACCACAATTTATCATATGGGTTACAGCATTCAACATAAATGATCCCTTTGTATGGCCTTCAAATTACTTCACAGAATGGATGAGAAGCTGCATAGTATCTCACCAAGCTAACATTACTATAGGCAAATTTGGTGTACCGAGTGATAGATTTAAGCATATCTAAATATAGGACCATTTCGCAATCCAAATACAGTATATAATTATTCTGACATGCATCAATAGTTTTACAAGTGACTGGAGGTAATGCCTATGGTAGAAATGACTGCTATGACTTTAGCTGAGTTGTTTTATGCAGATTAATTATCCATTTAATTTATTTATTTTTTTGTTTGATTATTTTGCTAGGTTTAATGTTTTTACTTTCGATTAAATTTATTTATTTAAATAATTTTTTCTCCACTAAAAATTTAATGAAAAATTTTCTTTTATATTTATATTGCAGTCATAGTGTTGTTTTTTTTTTTTTACCATGGAAAATACAAAAACTGAAGATTTTATTAATGTTGAAGCAAGTAAAATAGATTCATCGGAAAATGCAATGCAGAATGACGATTTGAATTCCATCGAAACTGATCCATATTTTTATACCAAACGTGATGAATTCACCTCTGAAGTTTTTAAGGTGGAAGTTCAAAATCTACCTAAACATTTTGGATTTGGGGTAATAAATAGATTTTTTTTATTTTGTTAGTTTACAGTTTTTATTTTGTTTATACTTGTCATGTTTACTAATCCAGAAATTTTAATTATAAAATTGAACCAGGATTTTATGTCTATTTTTAATATATTAGTGTACTCAAAACTTCACTATGATTTTGAACGGTGGTGTGCAAACTCTGGAACATGACTTCTAGGGAATGGGGTGTCACGAGGACATAGAAAATATTGGATTGATTAAATTTGGTCATTTTACTCAACTCACATATTTGCAAAATATAATTTTGTTTGACAAATCTTGCATGTAAGAAAAATTTCCCCCCAATAATTTTCATTTTATTAATACAAATAACCCGGAGGAATAAATTTATAAAATGGTGTTTACATCATAGTCTTCTTTTTTAAATTTTTAATATCTCATTGAAATTATGAAATTATTTTATTACCATACTCCAGTTTTTCAAAACTTACATTAGTTCAACATTGGTGGTTTGCTCAAAATAGAATTATACTATTTTATTAAACTTATGTTGAATTTATGCTGGAACATTTATTTTCATCTAGAACCTAAATTACAGTATTAACATTTATAAAAAAAGACAACTTTCTTTTTACTATTTTGCTTTATAACATGACATTCTATGTAATGTATTTTGGTCTAGAAATGAGACTGTACTTTGTCACTTTTTTTTCCACATCAGTCTAAAAGAAGTGGCTTAAAATTATTATGAATCAGACTTTATTGTTATTTGTTTTAATCACATAGCCATTCAAAATTCATTTTAGATATGTTACTGTAGGTTAATAGGCTAATACTGTATGGTAAATAAATTTAAAGCACATTTTAAATAAGTAAACATAAACATACTAACAGTAACCATCAAATATTTCTAGGAAATATAAAATAAGATTTAATATTTTAATCAGTGGATTTCTAAATGGAATTCTAAGGTTGGAATTGCACTTGTTTTAAACGATGACACCACTACCATGTGTTCCATGCCTAGAGACGACAGTAAAATTGGACTTCTAACAAAACATTGTGTTCAAATACTTATGGCAAAGAACGGAATATTTTCGTCTAGATTACAGTTTAGGGTCCCCCCCTCCAAGATGGCCATCACATACTGTACATAGGGTTACTCTAGTTTTAAAATTGAAAATATCCAACAAGGGTTATTGCAACTCTTGATTATCCTAGGGTTAGGCACAGTAAATTTCACACATAGTTGGAGTTAGGGTTAAGGGTAAGATTAGGACTAATAAAATATTAAAACGGTGGCCATCTTGGGAAGAACCTTAAACTGTAATCTTGCCATATTTGTAAATAAAGTTATTTTATTTAAACAAAAAATGAAATATTTTGACAGAAAAATCTCCTCTTAACTGTTAGGGAAGTAAAAAAAGTATTATACACACTAGTACCGGTATGTACTTAATTGTTTGTAACATGTCATCCACCATGTGTATATTATACACAATAATGTTTAAAATGGGTGGAGCTACAGGCCTTTATTTTAAAAGTTATTTGTAAATAACTCCTTTATTAATTTTTTTTTTAGCAACTATCTTTGAAAATCAATCAATAAAAAAATAGAATTTCATTTGACCTTTAATTAAACTATTTGCATGAGTTCTTGATGAAAATGAATATATTGAACTAGGTTTTAAAAAGTTATCTTTTTTAATATTTTTTTTTCCAATGTTAACTTTGTAGAAATTTTATTTCCTTTCCATTTTTTTTTCTTCCAGCAAATAAAGAAAATGTTAACCCAATTAAATCTTAGGCCTCATAAAATAAAAGTAACAAGGAAGGCAACCTATGGTTTTGTTACCTTCAAGTAAGTTATGGTATAGTAACTATAATAATTGAAATATAAGGAAACATGTAATTTTTCTATTTTGACCTATTTCAAAGTGGATATATTTGTAGCAAATAATATATATTTTTTAAATATTTGTATTACTTTGCTTTCATTATTCCTTATTTTCTTTTCATTTTTCAAGAACAGTGAAGTGATTTATGAAATTTTGACTTTCAGACGGTCTAATAAATTATTTTAAATCAGTTAGGTTAGGAATAAACTTATACATTTTTAAAAACAAAATGTTAAAAATCAATCAAAACATTCTATCTCAAACTGAAGAGGCACAGTAAGGCAATACCGGTATGTAAAAAAATATGGAAAAAATGAATTTTTTATTTTTATTTTCGGACGTAAAGAAAAAAAATTAATTAAAAAAAAAAAAAACTCGGGTTGTTGAATTTTGTTTTTCTTGACACATTCGGATTCCTGATAAAAAATTAAAAAAAAAAATAACTATTCCATTATTTTTTTTTTATCCCCGTCCTAAACTGTGACTTGGGCCCTGTAGGTCTGGACAAGAGGCCCACAGGTCTATCAAAGGTAAACAAAACGTTAATACAAAAAAACATCCAATCTTCGTGAACAAGGAGAAACTCATCAAAAATATGTAAGGGGCCCCACCTGGATTTCTAGTCCTTGGGCACTAATTAGAATGTGTGTGTATGTGGGGGTGGGGGCTCTGGTTCTATATACAATATATATCGTATAAATCAACTCAAAAATATTCACATTCATATACTTAATGTTTCTTCTGGTCATAGCAAACTTAGAGTTACTGTACATCTCATAACTAAAGAGCATGAATAGAAAAAGGTGAGTTATCGAAGATTATTCCAAAGGCACAGTGATGTAATACTTGAGGAATGCCCAGCATGTAATACATGTCCCTATGTCTAGTATGAAATCTCAAGCAAACTGTCTTAGGATTGACAACAAGTTCATTTTGAGAGAGAGAGAGCCAACATGCTAAACTGTCAATGTCACTTTGAAGAATCGCGATGTCATCATCAGATCTTATGCCTCTAAGAATTTTAATGTTATCTGTGTAAATATTCTTTATTACTATTTCCTTATACATCAAAACAAGATCTAAATGAGTAATTCTTTGACATGCTGTCAACAATTTAAACTTAGCCAATCTGTCGAAATAAGACAAATCATAAAAACCATTTACTAATTTTGTTATATGCCTAAAAGCATTTTCTATATAAAATCATAATCGTAATAAATGATCTAAAATAATCAAAATACAATATCTAAATAAATATGAATTTAAGAACAAGCTATTCAGTATGAACATAATAATTACATCTTAATACTGTAAGTAGCTTATTTAGCGTGATCAGGGCCCTCGCTAAGGGGGAGGGGAGCTCCCCCCACCAAGTTGGAAAATACCTGAAAAATTGGCAAAATCATGTTTCTAGTTGGCAGATAAGGCTGGCTCTTTTAGGTTATTGTTAATGTTTCATTTTTGTTTGCTTACTCATCAAGTTGGCAATGGGCATGTATGAATATTTTGGCAAGCAATGAATATGCATGACTTGATTTGGTATGTGCAGGGTTGGGGCTGGAATTTTGTTGACACATGAAACATTAAAGCCCACCACTGTTTATCCAATACATCATTGTAAACTTGAACAATGTACAAGTTGGGGAAAAAATGGAAGTTGGGAGAGATTGCCAAGATGAAAAAAATTGGATTTCAATTTGGCAAGGTGTGCAATCTATCCAACTTTTGTTTAGGAACATAAGATTTTGTGAAAATTAGACCCACATTAAAAATCAAAGGAAATCTTTAGTTGCTTATTGGTTGCTATAAAATACTACTCATGTTCATGAAAGAAATAGCTATAATAGTGATTGTCAGTTTGATTATAATCACAAATTTTAGTTTTGATGTCACTCTTACGTATGGGCCTTTTTTTTAAGCAGGCGATCAGAAGGGAAAAAAGCGGCAAAGTTTGAAGAAAAGGAAGTTTTTGTCTTATCAAAGTCAACTTATGATACAGTCTGTTTTTTCTTATTATTTCAAAGTAAATCATAGTCTAATGCCTAATTCCTTGAATTTTCCATCACTACAGGCAAGCATTGATTCTAGTATGGTAGTGTACATTTTATTTTCAAATAATAAGTTCACTATTTAATTTTTCTTCATAATTTACTGTAAATCTACTGATAAATATAATTTTCTGAACAACACTTCAGGCAATTCACAAAATAACATACAATTTTATAATCGATTGTTGTCTTTATGTTGATTCAACTTAATTGTTATTAAATATTTTGAATTATATCCTGTATCAATATTTTTATTCACCAGCAATTAGTTTTTAAATTAGGCTGCTTCATAATTAATAGCCATTACAAATATACAGGCTATATAAAAATTATAACATTAATTGTAATTTATATGGTATTTTTTTTTTGTGCTGCTACTGGATGCTGACAAAAATCACCAGATATCACCGCAATTAGGTCTAAAAAAATAAATATTTTTTGTTGTCAAGGGGATTGACCAACACTAAGGCATCAAAATTCCCAGACAACCAAAAAAAAAAAAAAAACAGCAAAAAAGCTTATCAAATCAAACTTTGTGAATGGGCCCCTTTAATTTTCCTGCAAAAAAAAAAAAGGGGGGGGGGCCACAAAATACGTACTGTAGATAAGTCATTGGAGGGTAGTGGGGGCTAAATTGTACTACTTGATAATCAATATTAATACATCACTTGTTCGTTTCCAATTAAAAAAATTTTTTAAGTTGGCAAAAAAAAAATAGATTTACTTGGCAATTATAGCGTGGCCCTGAGCGTGATAATTGATTTTAAATTGATAATCTTGATACCACTATAAATAAAATCAGTTTTTTTTTATCTTATTGCTGTATCAATTATTAGGATGGATTTACTAATTTTGTATTTATTCCTCTAAAAATAGGTTTTTTTTCTAAACTGACTTTTTATTAACTTTTTATTTCAATATACTGAACTCATTCGATTTTGAACAAATTTTTTTCATGTGTTGAAAGTAGCAGTTTAGTTTTATTTTTGTTTTTAAAATTTGTATTTCAACTGTTTTTTTTATATATAACTTGAAATTTAAAATGTTTAATATTTTTCAAGAGAAAACCTAGCTGCTGTACCTTGTTCTTATATAAACACACATATTCAAGGAACGCTTTCATATCAAACGCAGTCTTGCACTGTTTTTAATTAGCTTTAATGTAACAGAATTTTTAATTTTTTTTATTGATTTTCAAAGATAATTACTAAAAAAAAAAATTCCACTGGAAAAAAAAAAAATTAAAATGCATAAAAAAAAAAGGTATTTAAAGATAAAATTAAGACTATTGCTATCCTGAGTCAAATTACAAATTGAAACTCACTTTTTTTTTGGGTCTGAGATTAATTTGATGACGAAATTATCTCTACATTTCTTTGTAATGATTTAACATGTACAGTAAATAGAGGTACACTGTATGTTCAATTATGTTAAAAACATTTTGATTTTTAAAAAAAAACAAATTGGACCATAATAGCCCCAAAAAATAACTTGATTATGATTTTTTATAAGTATTTATACACTTAGTCCATAGGATTTCCAGCTTTAAGCAGACAAAGATAATAAATATTCTATAGTTATTGTAAGTATAGCAAGCTGTATTCATTTGTAATCTATGACATCAAAAAATATCTCCCCTGGTGTATACAGTGGACGTTTAAGGCGGGAGGAGCTAAAGACAATTATTTTAAAAATTGAATTGTAAATAACTATTTTGTTTTTAATTATTTTTTTCTAGTGGATATTTTTTTTAGTAAAAATCTGAAAAATCAATAATAAAAAAAAAATTGTTACATTTGACCTTTAAATACTGTATGTCATGAAGCTTAAATTGCATTTAATTAATTTTCAAAGAAAAATAATTTAGTGATTATTTTTTCTGTTTAATTTATTTTGTAATACCGGTATTACTATTTTTTTTTTTAGTATTAGATCTTTCATTTGACTTATTTCTATTTTTAGAAGTGAAGATGATAGACAAAATGCTTTAAAAACATTGAATGGTTATCATTGGAGAGGAAAAATTCTAAAAGCCAAAGTAAATAGATTTTATATTACTGATACATTAAACTGTATATCTACAGTATATACTGTATACAGGGTGATCTATGAGTTGGTGCAACAAGCGTCCACCCAGGGTCCCAAATTTTGAGAGGCTCAACCCACCCCTAACATTTTTTGTTTTAATTTTTTTTTATGATAGGCACAGACTTTTAGTAAGTTTTATCTATGTTAATAAACATTAGTTAGTGGCCCCCAATTTTGATGGGCCCTACCCCTATAATTTTTTTTATGTATGCACAGACCTTTTCTAAGTTTTATCTATGTTAATAAAAATTAGTTAGTGGGCCCCCAATTTTGATGGGCCCTAACCCTAAAAAAAATATGTTTACGTTTTTTTTATGGTATGCACAGACCTTTTGTAAGTTTTATCTGTTAATAAACATTAGTTAGTGGCCCCCAATTTTGATAGGCCCTACCATAAAAAAATAAAAATTGTTTTAATTTTTTTTTATGGTATGCACAGACCTTTAGTAAGTTTTATCTATGGTAATTAACATTAGTTAGTGGCCTCCAATTTTAATGGGCCCTACCCCTAATTTTATTTTTATTTTTATGGTATGCAGACCTTTTGTAAGTTTTATTTATGTTAATAAACATTAGTTAGTGGCCCCCAATTTTGATGGGCCCTACCCATAAAAAAACAACTTTTTTTTTTGTATTGATACTTTATACACAGACCTAAGTTAGTTTTATCCATGTTAATAACAATAGTCA
>PXIH01S0008594.1:0-13708 GCA_003024985.2 Euperipatoides rowelli | reverse complement strand
ATATATAAAAAATTTTTTTTTTTATGATTTTGTTATGTTTACAGACCAATAGAGCTTATATCCATTTTAATAAATATTCTCAGTTTTTAAACAGTAATATTAACTTTTTTTATTACAATGTGTAGGCCCATTTTAGTAATTTGCATTTAAAAGCCTCCAAATTTACTTTTTTTTTAAAAAAAAAATTCCGTCAGGGCTCTGGCTCTGGACCCACATAGGGTATCACCCAAGATCCTTCTGGGCTATGGGGGGGGGATATGTTTTTGTGCCAGGGCCCCAAAAAATCTTAATCCGGCCCTGTATAAATACAGTACTGTATATACAGTATTAACACTACACATATACTGTATATACAGTATATTGTATAAAAACAGTATATACCATATACACACAGCATATACAATTGTGAGTGCAGTATTTATTATAACATTCATATTTTATTTAATTGTTTTTTATTGTTAATTCACCAGGGAAAGGAAAAAGTGATTTACATTTGCACATTGTTTACTTTCTTAATACGACATTTGTTATTTTATAAATAAATGCCATATTCATGATCTGATCAATCATGAGATCATAAACATTGCAGGAAACAATAAACTTCCTTTAATCAATGCTAATTTATTCATAATGTTTCTTTTGCAAGTATGCACATTTTTAGTAATAACAGAATGCTGCACACAACACATGCCTTAATGACTGCCTTGCCTGAAGTGACTTTTGCTATTTCCAACAAGTATTTATTTTTCCATTCATGTTTTTATGTGGTCGGTCTAACAGGAGCTAGTCCGAGTAGTTTGATCCCCCTAGGAGCAAGGTATCTCAATGTAATAGGACTTAGCCTTGGTATATTATTATTTTAATCATCAAGTCATGACTGGTTGTTACTCAGTGTTATATTGATTTAGCTTTGGTATAAATATTTAGTTCCAGTTTGACAGTGAACCAATCATTTTCTTTATTATTAGTTTGTATGATAGCTCTACCTTGGAGGATTATCATATAATGGCACCTGAACAGTAATTTTGAACCACCTTTGGGGGCCATTCATATATTATATAATGCATTATTTTAGATTTTCACCCCCCCTGCCTCCTCTTTTTAAGACATTATAAGAAACTTAATACTCTCCACCTCATTTGTTATATAACATATTCATCATTCAGTATGTTTAATTTACGATTATAAAACTTTACAAAATAAATATAGCGATTGCAATTACACCTCATACTAAAAAAAATAGTAATTATTTAAAAAAATGTTAATGATATTTGCATTACTTAATATACTGTATATAAATCAATATGGTAGCTTCCATCATACTGTATATTTTGTCGGCTATATGACTTTTAAAAACATCAATTATTTCTAAGCTTTTTTTTTTAAAATTAAAGTCAAATTAATAAATATATGGTATATAAATAATGAATTATATAACATTTAAATTGAATTCTTAATAAAAATAACTTGAATATGAAAATTTGATTATTATTCTAGAGAAATATGAAGAAAAAAAAAGTTTTTTTTTCAGAAATTCAACAATTTTCAACCGTGTATCCCCTTAAACGTTATGTCACTCTTGATACTCATCTCATTTTCTTAACAATGTGTGTTTGTTATATAATAAATGTTTCTAGATACCCACTCCCCTTTATAATAAATTATAACAAAATGAAAACACCCCTCCACTCCCTTGAACGTTATATAATAACGGTGCAGAATAGCGCGCAGATTTCAAGAAATGTTACTTTTACAATACCATCGCTGAGAAGATTTGAACTTTTTCCCTTTTTCATCAAAAATAAATTTTTTATTTACCTACAGTGTATTAACTAATTTAACATAAATAATAAATGGAATAAAAAAATAAGCATGTTACTAGTATATACTGATTTTTAACTCATTGAGTATCTACAATTGTCTATGTCATATGTTTATAGTGTCTTGTTGAAGAGACTGTTGACTATTCCTAAATGTTGCCAATTTAATCTTTTTGATGTTTACAACTAAATTGTGTTTTCTTTTGTTAAGTTGTAATAATTTTTGATTTTATAACAATAAATGAATAAGAAGTTGGCAAGGTTATAATATCACTATATCAGTTTGCTATTTTATTAAATAAAAGTTAAGTTTGTTAAAGAAAAGAACTGTGACAATATCTTACTTCAGAATCTGCAATACTTAGGTGCAGAATTACTAAATCAATGTCCAATATTAAAGAATTTTACATACACATAATAAACTTAGTCCAGATATAATGCCACATAATGTTACATTCACTTATTGAGTATTGTACAGATGTCGCTTGTTTTTTCTCATGGCAGGCAACAATAAAATGAATACTTCAACAAGTTGAAAGGAAAAAAAATCTTAGATAATCAGAAAATGATTCATGTTATTATTATATGTTTATTTGCCATTATACATAACAGTATTTGCATATTTTTAACAAAACTCTACAATAATTATTTAAAAGATCTACTTAAAACTCTAGCTCTTTCGGATTTCGGCTTTAATTACAATATTCTATTCATTTATTTTAATTTAAAATATTAAAAATTACAAAAATTTTTTAAATATAAAAATTATAATTTAAATAAAGAATATAAAGAACCTATAATTTTCTAATCATATAAATTAATTCTCCAATAATTCAACTTCAATATTTCCATTTCTAATCATTGTTGGTATTGCCAATTTTCTATACCTACAGGTATCTGTTCTCATATAACTTATTCAATGTAATTCTTACCAGCACCTCTTATATTATGCCCAGATACCGGTACTGTCCCACATTTTTCTGTTAGATTCACTCATCATATTTCCTTAAAAAATCTTTTGCAAACCTCTTCTGCTTTTATTGGTGGTATTTATTAATGTGTGTATCTCTTTAAGATGATCTCTGTTGCTGGAACCCAGTAAAAATGAATGCACAAATTGACCAAAGTAAATATAAAATAAATAAAAAAAAAACTGAAGTAACCAGAAGGAATTGATTGGAAAACTGAAGAAAAATAAGAATTAGAAAATGAGATTATTGAAATTTTAAGTCTGCGGTGAATTAAATAATTGTTTGAAAAACCAAAAAATTTTAAATTGACCATAAGGTTTAAATTTATTTTCTTTAACATTTTTTTAATTTTTATTATTTTGAGAATTAAAGAAGAGTGTGAATATAGTTCTTATACTGTATATTTATAAATGCAATGGAACATGATCATCATAAACCCTTGGTTGTTCCTAGTTTTTATTACTTGCTAATGGACTCTCCTTCTGAACTATTTTTCAATCATGACTATCTAACTGGCATTGATATCAATAAAAAATTAAATTTTCTGTTCAATGCATTTTGATTAGCCATGCTTTAGAATTTGAACCTGTGAAATTAAAAGCTGCTGCTGACTTTACACATTTGTACCTCCATGCTCTTTCACTTTAGTGTTAAAGTAGGCAATTTTGCACCCTAAATAGTTTAGCATTATTGTGAATCATCTTAACAAATATGAATTATAAATTTACTTTATGAACATTAATTTATTAGCGTATGTTTATTGAACATACATTTATCCGGCCAAACCGCATAAATACAGTAGATGAACAATAATATGTGAAGTAAAAGTCGATGAGCTATGCTTTAGCATGTAGGCACACATGCTTTTTATAAATCTGTATTTCTTTCTGACAGATTTTTTTTTGAGCAGTTGACATTTATTTCCATTCTTTTACTGAATTTTTTCCAAGGGATTATGTTTGTTTATTTGCTTTTTATTATTGTAACTTCACTATTTGGCTCATGTCGCTAGCTGGATTTAGATTATGATGTATCAAGGTAATATACTGCACATGTAATTCCATATATTTTTGTTGTTTCCTGACTCTGATTACTTAATTCTTGCTTACTGCAGATATGGTCAGCATTGCTGCTTTCTGAATGCAGTCTTATCTACTGACAAAAAATATAAACTATTCTCACTAATGATATTGATTAACTAGAATTCATTCAATTCAATTTCTTCTAACTTATACTTATACATTTCTGTTATCCAACATACAGTATATTGTAAAATATATTTTAGATTGAATACAGATACAGGAGAAACATTTTTTTTTTGTTGTTATAATATATTTTTAATAATGTTTTCCCTTTCTAATTACATGTATTGGAGTTAGCAGCTTTCAAAAGTTGTTTCTAATTTAAATTCATTCTAAGCCATCCTTGATTCAGCCAATCTAAGTGTCTGTTGTATTGTCATTTGGATGCAACATTCACTACTATTAATAAATCTTTAGTATGCACCTCTCTTGCGCATACTTCACCCAACACATTACGATTAATATTTTCCTTACATGTCATTTTTAAATAAAAAAATAACAGTTTACTGTATAATGTGATTTATTTTGAAATTATATACTGTACTTTTTGTTGCACCTGTTAAAGTTAGATGTGTTTCCATCCCTTTCTCTATTTGTTAGACATATTTTTGATTAAAACAATAAAAAAATGGTAATTGAATTTTCTCAGTGTATTACTTGTATAGACACTTATTTATACTTACATTAAAAGTTTCAATTTATTTATTTATTGAATTAGAAAGCTAATCCAATGGCTGATCCCCTTATTCAGAAACGCAAGCTGATGGAAGACAGTATTCCTGAAAAACGGAGCAAGATAGAGTCCAGTCTTGATGAAGATATCCCTCTGATACACAGGTTAATTGTTTTATATCAATTTGGTATGTAAACATAATTTTTATAAAGCTATTAAAAATAGATTCCAATTTAAATCACAGTACATTAATTTACAGTATATACCGGTACTACATAACTTAAAGATTTGAAGAAGAGAAAGGGAGACTGAGTATTTACTCACAATTTTTTTTTTCTAATAGTAAAACACAATAATGTTTGTAATATTAAATATGAAGCAAATTAGACCCATTAATGAATCTATCAGTAGTCTTCATGGTCTGTAACAATCTTGTTTTAGTTAGAGTTGATTTTAGATGTTTTACTAATTGTTGATGTAATGAAGCTTTCATTAGTAAAACAACATATTTTATTGAACTTATTTTAGAAGACAACAATTTGTTAAGTTGTATTGTATTCTGACAAAATGTTCATTTTGTCAAGAAAGAAAAATAATGAGAGCAGAAATGAACTGATATTTTTTTTTACTATTTGGAGACTTCTAAATTTTAGTGAATTTAAACAATATTGCTGGAAATCACAGCATATACAGAGATATATAAAAAATATCCATTTTTAAACAATTACCTGCCAGTAATAAAAACAACTAAACGAATGATGTTAAATTGAAAGTACTTATTTTTCTTAACTTATTTATAAATTTGATAAGTTGGACTGTTTGTATTGGCAGAGAAATAGACAATTATTAAAATGATTTTTTTTTTTTTTCTTAAGAAAAAAGCCAAATTTTAATAATTTACAGACCACAATTTTAATATCACATATAATGAAAATTTTGTTGGAAACAAATTAAATTTTCCACATAAATACTGTAAATAGAAAAGTGTCACTCTACATGCATAGTGTTTTCTGAGAGCCCTCTTCTCATAAATTTTGTTTTATATACCTTTTTTGGATGCCATACTCTTCATTGAAATATAAAAGAGTCCACAGTCATATACAGTATGTGTACACGCATAATATTAATTCAATTACATTGAATAATTAAATATTAATTCGACTGAATCAATCATGACAGTCATCATTTCATTCATTAAATACAACCGAGCAGATGGCCAAACTGCGATTACAATGTTAATATAAATATAGTAAATTTGCAATCTGAGAGTATATAATGAATGAAAAAAGACTAGCTTTGATCCACTTATCTGAATAAACATATACAATATTAATGTAGACTATAATATATAGTATACATACTGTATATTAGCACTAAAATTAACAAACTCAATTTCTGCTAAAATATATATATTTTTTTAATTATGATCCATCAATAGAAGGATAGTAATGGCAAAAAAAAAAAAGTTCTTGGTAATTGTTAGAAATTCTGATTTCATGAATCAATAAATTATTCTTAAATACAAGCTAACTCCTCAGCGATGTTTATCTGATCTTTGATGAATCTTATGAAAACAATTATAGCTATTAATAATGTAAGCATTAGTTCCATGAAACTGGCTACATCCTGATGATCCTGGACTAATTATCCAAATACAGTAGTTTTGAAAAAAAAAAAAAAAAAATTTTTTTTTTAGTATACAGTAGATTATTGAAAGATACAGTACATATAATGGTTTTTATTTAATTGAATTTTAATTAAGTTCTTAAAATTTATTTTATAATTATTTTTGTTAAAATCATTTATTTTAAAATTATAGTTTTGCAGTAATAATCCCTAAATTTGCTTATTAATTAGCCATCCTTAGATTTTTACCCCTTCACTTCTTTGATTCTGGAAAACTATTAGCTAAATGGCTTGTGAACAGGGGTGGACTAAAGGCTGGGTGGTCCACCCAGGGTACCACCTCCAGGGGGGGGGGATTTTTTTTTTTTAGCGGCGAGGGGGTGCCAAATTAGTAATGTGAGAGAGGGGGCAGGGGTAAGATTAACTAGGCCAAAAGGGGGAGGGGGACAACATCCATACAACTAAAAAATAAAAAGCTTAACCGAAATAATCACAACTAAATAATTTTTTCTTTCTGTCATTAATAAAAGAAAGCTTATCAAAGTATCTACAACAAAAATATAAACAAGTCGCCCAGGGAGGGGGTGACAAGCATAAGTTACACCCTGGGTACTGCAACATCATAGTACGTCACTGGTTGTGAATTTATTTTTTAAATTTCTATTGTTGAACCGGCCTGTCATGTGTAAAAGTCTTGAAATTACTGTCATAGTCTATTCACTTTGTAAATGAGCAAGACATTTTCATCTAATTTATTGTACAGTATATCTCAATTTTTCACTTTCACATTTAAAATCTGAATAAAATGTTCATTTAAAACAATATAACAGTATATACAGTAAGTTAATTTCTATCAGTTCAAATATCGGTAATTATTAGGCTAACTGAAAATCATTGCATTGAAGTGTTAAATTTTCTTGATTAATTTTTTTGTCAAAGGATTAAACTGTCATTTGAGTATTTATATTGTAAATTTTATATTTACGAATATTATTGTCTTTATAATATAAATTTCTATAAAATTAATTTGCTATTGATGACAAATTTGATTTGTAAACGTTTTTTGAAATTATAATTCTTTAATGTTTTAGGCTTAAAAATGCTGTTATTCCTCTGTGGGAATTAGCTTATGAAGAGCAATTAAAGGTAAATGATTTCAATGGATTTGTTTTTTCTATTGTTTAATAATATATGGGCAGTTAAGATAAGATGGGCTAAGGCAACTCTAATTTATAAAGAAAATGTTAAAATGAGTACTGATGTAAACTGGAATTTAGATTATATTGGCTATGAAATGTTGGCAACTGATAGATGGTTTGACTTAGTACAAGCAATATTTTGTAAGCCATGTTTTTACATTTCCGATATATTTTTCCAGAAACTAGAAAATTGGCACATACAAAACAAATCAGATATCAGCAATAAATGGGCCATAAACTATACATCGAACGAGCAAAATTAAAGGAAGTATCTATTTGAATTTTGTTTTTCATTTCTGCCTTTAAAATGTACAAAAACTAAATGCCTATATTTCAAACTTTGTAGTGCAGTAATTTATGTGTATGCCATTTGGATTGACAAATGCAACGGCAGGTTGTCATCAGATAATTAACACTGTATTGGGACCATTGAAATTTATGACAGCCTTTGCATATATGGATGATATTCTACTACCATCAAAAACTATTTCAAAGGGTCTAGAGAATCTTGAACAGATTTTAATCATATTAAGAAGAGTAGGACTGGTTCTCAACTTAAATGTTTCTTTCAGTATGACAAAGTTGATTATTTGATTTTGGAATTTCATTATCAGGAATTCAAACTGGAAGTGGAAAAATTGAATCAGCACGTAGTTTTTCACCACCTAAAAATGATCATGAAATTAGTTTCTAGGCTTAGTCAGCTATTTTAGATGGGTTTTATACCTGGTTTTGCATCTATTACATGTACTCAAACGATCCTGTTAGGCAAAGATACTCGTTAGAATAGGAAAAAGATCAAGGTTTCTCTTTCAACGAACTGAAAGGAAAAATCGTTGAGTGACCAGTATCAGGATTATATTGACCCAACATCCAATGTATACACAGAATTACACACAGATGTAAGTCAGCTGGAATTAGGTGCAGTATTCCTCCAGGAAGGAACCAATGGATTATTACACCCTAAAGCATAATATGCTAGTCAACAAACTACTAAGTAAAAAATGCTATCATTCAAGTGAATTGGAAACACTAGCAGTAGTATAGTTTTGAAAATTTTCGTGGATTTTTGCTAGGAATTTATTTCAAAGTGGTGACATATTGTAACGCAGTTTGAAGTATAGTAATAAAAAAGGCTATAGTACCCAGGATTGGAAGATGGTGGCTTAAACTACAAGAATTTCATTCAAAGTGGACGCCGTGCGGGAAAAACAAGGGGTCATGGGGATGCCTTAAGCAGATACCCCAAAGTGAGCCAGAATAAGTTAGAAATAGTAAATTGACTTAATATTTTAATGATAGATATATCAGATGATGATTAGTTAGTATTTACCCAGAAGAATGAACCTCGATTACAAGTTATTTTCAACCAATTAGAAAAAGTTGCCAATTTATATAAGGATGATTTAAAAGTCAAAGCTGAATTTGAAGTGTGATATGGAAGATTGTTCCGAATAGTCACACTGATAAATTTAAATGATACAGAGTTAAGATGGGTCGTCCCAAGGAAAGTTAGATGTCAAATAGTAAAACAGTATCATGATGATGTTGGGAACTTTGCCTTACATAAAACTTTTAAAAATAAAATTTTGGTTTCCACGTATTAAGTGCTAGGTAAGAAGATATATTGTGTCATGCCTTGAGTGATAATATAAAACAATATCTGTAAAAAAGCTAGGATTTCTACACTCTATAGTCAAAATACTGTAAGTGAACCCTTTCATTCTATCCATATGTATCAAATATGACCTTATGTAAAAAACATCTATAATATATGCTTTTATAAAGTACATCATGTTGTGACAAGTTCGTAATACTAAATCAAGACTAGTAGATAATTCTTGGAAAACGTGGTAGGATTATTTGAATCGCCTGTTTGGTTGATCACAGATCAAGGCTCTGCTTTTACTAGTAAACTATTTAGAGACTGTTGTAAGTGACTAAATATAATACATGTAATTAATTCAACAGCAACACCTTATGCTAATGGGCAGGTTGAATGGTACAACTGCATAATAACACCTTTGTTGGACAGTATGTGTAAATTAGAAAATGGAATTGATTTGGACCTATGGTTGAACCAAGTTCATTGGGACATTAATAATACCTTGCATAAAACAATTCAGCGAGTCCATTTGGGTACTCTTTAATTTTAAATCTCGGAATGTCAGTCGAGCAGGTTTGGAAACTGCCATCAGTGAAACATTTAATGGTGATATAATGATGAAGAGATTTCATACTATAGAATTGTTAAGAGCAAACCAACAAAAACAGCATATGAGATATAACACCAGATGAGCGAATGCACTGCATTTGAACAGAATATTTTATTGTAGTGTAGCTGGAAAGTGTATCTACAGTTACATTAGTTAAAATAAATTGGTGAATCATTACATGGGTCCCTAAATTATAACAAAAAAGTTACAGAATTACAGATATGTGAGTGAAGATATGCCTGAAACCAGTTAACACAAAAGTTCTACAATAACTCTGCACCAGTAGATAAACTTAATAGATGACAACTTCTTGATAATGAGAGTGAATCAGATGTTGATGGTGAATTGATGAACATATTGAGACAAATGAAACACCAAACCGTACTGAGATAATTAGACCAAAGAAAACTTCAAGATCAAAACGTAAGAAGAGTAAACCTAAATGGTTGATGAACTACGACTTATGAACAGAGGACTGTTGACATGCAGGATGGCTGAATGTTATATAAAAAAATACTAAATACTGTATTCTCAAGAGAGAGAGATAAAAAAACAATTTATAGTGTATAGCGTCTGCAGTTTAAATTGAGACAAATGTGGCTAAATCAATCTTATTCATTTATGTTTTACAAGTTGTTATTTGAGTTTATGTTTAGGTTAGTGTTAAAAATGTTTATATTCATCCATAGTGTCATATACATACTGTATGTTTGATTATTTTAATTTAGTTACCGGTAGTGATAATAACGAAGAACTATCAATGGTATATTTATCATTTTTTAATTTTGTATCTTAGATGAAGGAAAAAGAAATATCCGAGTTTTTGCAAAAACTAGGACAACAAATAAAAAAGGCCAACCCCAAAGCTGGTCTTTGGTGTTTAAGTCAAAAGTAAGTCTCAGAAATGCTTATTATAATATTTAAAGTTATTTTTTATTTTTTTTAATTTGATATGATTTACATTATTTGTTTGTTTTGTAGAAAAAAATATAATGGCATGTGCTGTCCATTAGAACCTGTGAAGCCATCGGTGAGTTACTAGGAATGATTAACTTTTAGAATTTCTTTTCCGTCATTATAATTTAATAAATCTAATACTATTCATCTAGAGATAAATTTTATGCTGTTCATTAACAAGTATATACTCAGTGAAAATTGCTCATTATTTTCATTAGGAAATTGATACGATATTAATATATTGTATATAATGTACAGTAAACCAGATTAGAATTAGTGAACATAGATTTAGCAAGTTTCTGTAAAGAACTCTATTCTGGTACTCTAAATACTAGGGAGAAAATTTTTTTAACCTACATTTTAAACTTTGTATTACTCCCAGTAAGTCTTCTGTAACAAACATACATAGAACAATCTCAATTGGACTGGCTATCGCCAGCATACACTCCTCGAGAATGATGAGAGTCATTTTGAGTAATTGAGACCTAGGTTGTATGTGTGTGTGTTCGATTCTTTATGCTAAAGATGACAAATAAAAGTACATGTGTCAAATACCAAAGTGGTTAGGCTTCGTTGGACTGTTCATAACCTTCCTCATAGAGCTTCCCTCCCCCCTACTTTGCTCTATTCTATCCCGAGAAAGATTATTTATTTGGAAGATAACTAATTTACATCCAAGCCTGATTCCATTCCTTAATCTATATAACTACTTATCTCCGAAACCAATGCTCAATTAAGGCAACAGCGTGGGAGAGCTCATAGTTATATAAGATATTGAATACACCTACTAGGATGGGGGACCTTATTTCCAGTAACATGTCTTATAAAACCAATTTAATCATCATAGCTAATAAGTAAATCTAATTTATAATTGCATGAATCGTGGAAACTGAGCCACTCTTGATCATATTTGTAATACATGCGGTGCGGGCGTGAACATTCATGCTGCCTACCTCTTTGCATCACAAATATAATTTCTAACTGGGAAAGTATTTCTATTATCTCCATAGATCATATATGGAGTACCGTAGCGCCCAAAATGGCACATGCAGGTCCACATAGAAACCTGCCCAGATCTGAGAAATAAATTGTGGGGTAATCACCGAGTGTGTATATTATCTCTTCAAAACTAGCCTATATCCATACTTACATGCAAACTGCATAAATTAAGAAGTATAATTTAATACATTTACATGTAGGCTTAACATAAATATAGTCTATCCCCAAGATATAATACAAGCTGAAAAGGGGTCAATTTGGGCCAATTTGTGATAAAATCTCATATGGGGGTCTAATAAACCAGCACAATGAGATAAGAAAATGGAGAGCTAGCTAAACCTAACGAAATAACAGTCCAAACCGGCCGACTAGGAGTTGAGGAGGAAAAAGGGGGAGTAACCATTTTTTTATCCCTGCCCTGATAGAAGTGAGCAGGTACTAACCCCGTCTCACGATTGCTAGGATAAGCATCTGAAAACAATAAAAAATTATATAATGCATTTCGGATATCTTAGAACTACACACACACAAACACAGAGCGGTTTAGCAAACAAACATATTTATTTGCATAAAATTAAAATTAACAAAGATATCCATTCCCATTGATAAAATTTACAAAGTTACCCTTAATATATAACTGATTACACAATTGGCCAGAATGCACAGCAAAGAGAAGAGAAAGAGAGGGGGAAAGATAATAAGGGCATAGCCAGAGGGGTGAGGACTGAGGGTGAAACGAAAATTAAAGTCTTTGGGATAAAAAGTCTATAAAGGGGGTTGCTTACGGTTTTTTGAAAGTTCACACTGGTTTGGTATCTGGATCTAGGGTTATTCAGCCAAAAAGTTGTTGAAGAAATTTGGTACTGCTTAATGAAGGTGATTGCACCAATATGGTTAAAGGAACTGAATTCTGGTAGGTTGTTGTTGATTATAGGTAAGTTTCTGACTATTACTAGAGTATGTAGAGGAAAGTATGTTGTTGGTTCATTCATACAGGTGGGCATCTCTTAGATATAGGTTGAGTTCCCACATCCCCCTGGTGTTCAATTTCAGACTAAAATCTACTGTCTTTCTGAACTCCTTGATATTGTCAAAATTCTCTCGAATGGCTCTGTGCATGAACTTTTATATCCCATTGTTGTCACTAGTGTTAATATTATTGTTGACTGTCATCTGCTTTTTATGTAAATGCACAAAAGATGAGGTCTCCGCCAGGTGAGGAGAATTGAAACTATTATTTTTTTCAAGATGAAGTTGGAAATTAGCAGAAGATTGGTAACCATGGTGACCGTTGCAAATATTTCCTCTCCAGGTTTTATTAAGCAGTTTTTTTAAGTATCTTTCATAATATTTAGATAAAATTAGATGATGTCCATTTCATTAAATAGTTTTAATTGCAATTTCATGTTATAAATTAATATAATTTGATATTGTCCATGATTAAAGTTCTTTTTATTTATTTCCAGGGGTAAGGGATGGAGGGAGGCTATGCTGTGGGTGGCTAGCCCAGAGAAAGAAGATCAAGGAGAGAACATGAGATGGTAGAAGTACATAGCAGCACATCAAGATTAAAATAACANGGGGGGAAAGATAATAAGGGCATAGCCAGAAGGGGGGGGGGGGGGTGAAACGAAAATTAAAGTCTTTAAAATGAAAAGTCTATATGGGGAATTGCTTACTGTAACTGGAATATTCACACTGGATTGGTAGCTGAATCCGGGATTACACAGCCAAAAAGTTGTTGAGGAAAACTGGTACTGCTTAAAGAAAGTGATTGCACAAATATGATTGAAGGATCTGAACCCTTGAAAATTATTGTTGATTATAGGTATGCTTCTGACTATCAATGGAGGATGTAGAGAAATGTGTGTTGCTGATCTATTCATGTACAGTAGGTGGGCGTTTCTTGTATATACAATAGCTTGAGTTCCCCACATTCTTCTGGTGTTCGATTTCAGATTAAAATCTGCTGTGTCTTTCTGAACTCCTTGATATTCTGGCAAAATTCTCTCGATTCTCACTGTGCATGATCTTTATACTCTATTGTTGTCACTAACGTTTTTCTACTATTGATTTTATTTTAATAGGTCACATCTGATTTTTATGTACAGAATGAATGACAAATGACGAATTGGTGGCTTCTTCGATCCGGAGTCACTCCTCTC
>PXIH01S0008590.1:0-12003 GCA_003024985.2 Euperipatoides rowelli | reverse complement strand
GGAGCCAAATATTCTATATTACGTATTAGATCTGGGTCGCTCACAATGAAAACATCAAGCAAAGAAGCTAAATCTTTACGATATCTAGTGGGGTGCTTGAAACAAATTCTTCTCAATAAAAAAGGACAACAAAGAATCGGTAAAATTATCAAAAGGAGAACGGGTCATATTTTGGTAATCAATAGATGGCAAATTTAAATCAAGTAGAACAAAGTGTGAAAAGGAGTTTCTGTTCGATTCAAAGTATTGCTATCCCAACATAAATGAAGAAAACAATTTATCATCTAGTGCACTGAGTTTGATGGTGGTCTGTAAAATAGGCCAAACAACCATTTTAACTTATTAAAGATAAGGGAGAACCATGCAGTCTCTTGTGTATAATTATCAATGTCAATCAGATGAAAGACAATATCGTTTCTAAATATCAAGGTTAAACCACCTCCTTTTTGACCTGTATTTCTGTTCTTATTATAACTTTGATAAACCCCTAATGTGTAAGAGTGTATTTATGTCAATATTCATTAACCAAGTTTCAGTTAATACAAAAAACAAAGGACGTTTATTTAACAAAATAGTTTCAATTTCATCCAGTTTATTTGAGATATCACTAATATTAGTGTAAAGAAAGGNGCATATGTTAACATGTTGAGGATAGAAATTTGATTGCTATAAAGCATCTTTAATCTCAGTCAGTGATACTGCCACTGCTTCTTAAAAGTTTTGTTAATGGAACCAAAACCTTTCCCCCATTTGCTTTAGATTTATTAATCTGTTTTTCAACCAATCCATCACCCAAAATAATAACCTGTTCACCCCTTTTATCTGCGTTCTTTAAATTGAGTATATAAAGTTTTCCTTTTTTCTCTCATCTTTATTTTTATCAAGAGATAGAGATAAATGAATAGGATGATCAAACGAACTCAATTTATGTGCAAGTTTAAAAAAATGCCCATTTAGATTTAATAGATTCAAACACAATGGTAATAGGTCTTTTTAATAAATTAGATTTTCCTATTCTATAAAATTTAGAAATCCCCGGAGATAGAATCCCAAAATGTCATTTTGTTAATTATACTATTTTATCTTGAAATAAACACATGTTATCTCACAGATACACCGCGACTACCCGTGTAACTTTTTGACCGCGACGACTGCAGGGTTAATCATAAGTTCATAACCCAATAGGGGCGATAAAATAAAAAATCATACAACCAACCAATGATTCGAACATTAATGTTACAGGATAATAACTTGGCCAAAAGCAAATCTAAAGGTATCACGTCAAACGCTTTCGATAAATCAAAATAAACAACTGTAATATCATGACCTTGTTCACGNCAAACAATACAAGATTAAATGAACGATAGTGGTTGTAAAGCATTTCAGAAAAGCCTGATTGATTTAAAGTAGGATTATGTTTAACTAAGGTTCCTCTAGCTTCCAATTCTTTTATTTGAATTGAATTTTTCTCAACCTGATATTTTAATGAAAACAAGTCAGTAGAGATTTTTTTCAATTTTCTCAGTTATGTTAATATGATTCTGCGATATTTGAGAAGACAGGGTTAAACCCCGAGTTTCAATAATTGAACGGAGATTAAGAATTTCCTTATTTAATTCTATCTTATTCTTTTTGCAAGGAGAGCATAGCCATAAGTCATTATCACTTTGTAAGTAATTAAAAATCTCGGCAGGAAGTTTTAAGCAGTCTGAGTGAAACCAGCCTAAGCATTGGTCGCAGCACAACGCTTTATCACTATTGTTTACNTTAAAATTACAAATTAAACAAAGATGATTTGTGTTGAATGCCTCTTTTTTTTTAGCTGATATAGACTGAGAGGAAATTGACATCATATTGACAAAATCAATACAATAAAACATTATATTAGTTGGAGATTGAAACAATGTCGGAGCAAAACTAATAAATTAAATTATTGTGGAAAAAAAAATAGATAAATTTATAACTTGAAAATGTATAAAAAATAGATGAGAATATAAAATTTTACCTGCAATGTAATATAAATAAATTAGCATATAACTAATAGCCTAAGTTGCTTCTATTTAAAAGATATTAAACTCGAGCATAAAAGGTTGAATCTGCAAATTCGCTCATTTTTTAGAGTAACATTCAAAAGAAAAAAAACCCCATAGAATCCTAAGATTGCAACTTTTACAGTTGCAAAAAAAAAAAAAAACATTTAGGGCATATCTTCATGCCCTGGAAGACCATCACATTCCGAGCCTTCCAGCCCATGAAACAAGCAAACAAAATCATCCAGCCCACCCTCCCATGCTGCAACACTACCAAAATTAGGGTAATAATGTTTTAATTCACTAGATATAAGAAATTAATCTCAAAAGCACATACCTTAATTCTTTAAAGTAAGGGTAATAGAAGAGCAAATGATCCATCCCCACACATTACACCTAGTATCAATATTTAACTTAAATTTGCTAGACATTAAACTAGTAAATTAGCACCATACAACAGTTTAAATGTAAAATCCGTTAAATTGGGAGTGATACACAGACTCCTCTAATACCTATCAAAAACCACCACAGGGAGGACACTGGATTAGGAACATGATCTAAAAGGAGCTTACCATGAATCAAACTATTTAAGTAAATTTAGCCACTGGTAAAAAATTCATTGCATCCTTAGCCTCCCTATAAGAAAAATTAAAAATCAAGGGAGACTTAAGAAACAATGAAGGGTGTGTATCAACCTGTTGAAAAAAATAGAGAAAAGCTCATCCAAGCATTAGCCTCTGTGGACAATCAAAATATTCAAGTCATGAAGATCATTACTGATTAGCCTAGGCAACATTAAGTTTTTCTTACTAATCGGGGTTAATCTAGTGTGCCATAATATTTTATGACAAGGTATAAACCAGCTTAATAAAAGTGTTGGTGAACTTCATGTGAGACATGTATGATGTAAAAACTTATTTTAGGAAAAACAAGTATTTATCAATAAGACTAGCTCTAATGGACAAATAGGCCTATTTGTTCTGCACCTTATTATTACACATAATCTTGAACTGTTGCAATAAGCTATTTTACATTTTCCACCCCAAAAAATAGCCATGGAAGGGAAAAGATAAACCTAAAATTTTAATTGGTTTATTCTGCGAAAAAGGTTTTAACATTGCGTCACCTTGAGGCTGCCACACAAATGTTTTGTCCTGATTAAAGGTAGATCCTGTAATCCTAGAGAACTCGTTAATCACTCCAAAAACATACGGTAAAGAGCTGCTATTCCTCGAAACAATTGTCACATCGTCCACAAATGCGAAAGCTGAAATATTCAGCTCTTTAATTCCAAAATTAATACCCAATTTAGAATCATTAACTATCAATGTAGATGGCAAATAGGTTTGAGCTCAAGAGGGAACCCTGAGTAATACCCCTTTTCAAAATGATGGTGTCTTATAGAGAACCACCATGCTTTAAAAAGACCCGCTTGTTTGTAAAGTAATTGACAAGACTTCTAAACAAATTGGAAAAGCCACAACTCAACTATTCTGGTAGCCAAAAAATTATGATTCATGTGATCAAACGCTTTAGTAATATCCAAAATAACAATTGCAGCCTTCATCCGCTTCTGCTTAAAAAAAGGATCACTTTCTGAATCAGAAGTAGGCTATAGCGTTATGGATATTTCTTCCCTTGAGTGAAAACTGAAAAATTGATCTTTTATCCGGCAAAAGAGCATTTAATTTGTCATTCAATATTTTGGCATATATCTTAGTCTTTAGATTCTGAATGTTTATTGGACGATAATCATTAAAACAATTACTCAAATTATCACTCGGCGATCTTTTAGGTAAAAGGATTGTATACAAACTTATAAGAGGTTGTTAAAAATGCATGACAATCCAATCTTAAACAAACTAACACAATTTTGAATAAAAATGTGTTGCATAGCCTTAAATAACTGGACAGTGGGCATATCTGACCGGGAGAACAATGCTTATTTACGGATTCTAAAAAGGTAAGTATAACATCCGCATCAATACTAAAGTTATATTGTGTCAAACTCCGATCAATACTAAAATTAAAAGCATTTTCTGTCAAAGCACTAACTTTAGATGTCATCATAAATCAAAAAAATATAATCAAACAATGCCCGAACCAAAGCATCCCCCATATTGTATTTGTTTCCCTGTCTAATAAAGGAAAGCTTAGTAGATACTAGCTTACTAAAGATTCTTAAAGAAGCCAAATATTTCAATTGATCATTTAGAAGGGCCATACTCTTTCTAAACATAATTAAATTAACCCTATCCTCAAACAAGGTAGCCAACTGTCATTTACACGTAAGAAAAAAGGGAATTCTGTCATTGTTAATATTCTCCATAGCGTCAATATATTGCTATAACTGAAATATCTTAGCATTCAAACTTCTTTTGAATGCCAACGATGCCTTAAGTATTAACTCAGTGAAAGACTCTTTAAAACAATACCAACCCCTTAACTCAAAATCAGAAATTGGAAACAAAACGAGCATAAGTATAAATATCTGCATAATTCACCAACTCAAGTTTAAAGGTAGGATGACTAAAATGATGTATCTGATCTCTTATAGCCTACAAATAAACATGCTTCAGATTACCCGTAAAAAACTGCAATATCAAAGAGCCATGATCCGAGAAAGTAATGGGTATAACCTTATAAGTGTTCAATTTCAAGGATCCTAACTTATAAAACACAATCTAATCTATTTGATGTTTTGGCAAAGTGCATAGGGATATGTTCCAAGTGCTTAACCATTGCAGCATCCTTAATAAAATAACTTTTCACAAATTCCGACAATAAAGCAGCATTAAAATCACCCCATCCCCCAAATCAATGAAGAAACATGCGGAATATAGGATTTTATTTCCTTAAGCAAAGACCTGTTAAGAGATAAAATATTAGGCACATAATAGTTAACCAGAAACAATTTTGACCCCAACATCATTTCCAAAATTAGGTATTGGTCAGTAGCCCTCACGAATGCCCATGGCATTATCAATTAACACAGCCACCCCCTTTTGGAAGAGAGAGAGAGCAACCTTGGAACACATCGTGCTGTGCTTCAAACATCTTTAAGCCAAAAAGAGGCTGCCTCTTAATTTTAGTCTCTTGGACCATGGCAATACCCACNTTAGATCTCAATAAATACTTGTATAACAATTTTTTATTATTATATGTATTCAGCTCCTGAATGTTAAGAGACTAAACAGATGAATTGTCAGACATCATGATAAATAAAAAAATTTGTAAAATAAAAGTAAAGATTATTCTTATAATAAACCCCCAAAGAGTAAGCCAACATAAAGACTACAGAATTGGCAAGTCAACCCAGAACTATGGGTTGGATTACCTTAATGAAAAAGCAATCGGAATTACACATACTGTATATAATATATTGACAAGACATAAAAAAATTTCAAAAAACAAATATCAAATGTTTGGATACCCCCAAATATCTGAAAACAACTCTCACCTTGAAAAGCTGGTCAATAGAAAAAAATAACTCAAGGCACAAGGTTGTAATCATACAAAAGAAAACAGTCCCTCTTAAACTAATAATAACTAAATACGGTTTCCACATCACCCTCTTAACAGTAATCAAAAATATATCGTAACAAATAAGAAAGAAAAAATGAAGGGCTTACCTTCTGCAAATGATACATCATTTTAACATAGGCTAAATGAAAAACTGATAGTAAAGATCTATCCAGCCCGAAGGGCCGATCTCGGACGTTAGGCCCATACCTACCCAAACTATTAGCCACCATAGATGGCAAAAAGTACTAACACAAATAGACAAACAGTCCAAATCACTTAGTCTCTTGCTCTGGAACCCACCAATAAACGTCAAGTCATTCATCTTGTTAATCAGCATCCATCCACTTCGAGTGCAACCATAAGGCACAGAAAAAAAAATATTTTAAGTAAAATCATCTCTGCATCATAAGAATATATCTGTTTGTCAGGTTTCACGACCCTGCTTATCTTGGGCTCATCAGGCTTACTGGACTGGCTAGCTATCAAAGAGGCATGTTCCAACCTAACACTCTTAGCATTCTCTTTCCCTACAGGAAATCCAGCTTCGGAGATAACACTTGCAGTTGACTGAAATACTGTAACTCCATAGATGACTCTATACCCATCAAAGATGACTCAACCACCTGGGACAGCAAGTCCGTCTGCTGCTTAATTGCAGAATCCTGATTAGAAGAAGAAACGGAGCATTCCTTAATACAAAAGCCCTGACATCTTCTGCACCACCAACAGCATGGTCATCCTTGCGGCATCTAAAGCACAAGGCCTTGTAGCCACCCTCTCAGGCAATTCTTTGACTCAATAGTGTATGGAAGATTGTCCACAGTTGCTTCAGGGCAAAAGGCAAAAGTTATAAACACCGGAGCAGTGCTAATGTGCTTTGTGTCGTTAATTTTGATTAATGACGGCTTAATGGTAAGAACCTCACCATACGGTTTCAAAATGGCCTCTATTTCTCTAAGAACCACTTTGGCGGGCATCCGCAGAACGGTCATACCCACAATGATTAGAAAAGGTATGGAGTTCAGGAAAACCACATAAATTTCACCCAACATTGCAAATTCCTTCAAAAAAATGTCTACTGCATGTGGACTAGTCAAATCAATAAAGTTATAGAATTAGTTATCCAATTTACTAAACTCTGCCAAGGAGTTTAAAAGGTTTATACCTTCCAAAATATCAATCAGTACATTGAACTGTAACCTTTGGGGTCTGTAATTCTCATCCACTATTACATACTTTGTTTTTATATCTTATAATCTATCAAAGAGGCATAACTTTTAAAATTTTCCTTGAAATTCACAGGACTAGGTGCCATAGCAAAACTAGCGCTGGTAGATAATAATACATAAAGCACCAGAAATATCCACTGGAATAACACACACCGGCAAGAACGTGATGACCTCCAAAGTTTCACAAGACCTACACTATCCACCAAGTACTCGTATTGTAAAAAAAGGAGTACTACCAGAAATCATTAGTATACTCTTCAAACCAAGACAAAAAACAATTCTTTAAAGTTCAAAATATACAGCTTTAAAAGCATAAATAAGCTTATTATCTACCGTATCTAATAGACATACCGTACATAATTTAACTTTCCGAGTGTAACTGTTGAGCTCGAAGCTGCTCGCTCGAAGGCTCATGGGAGAAGTCATTCAATTATTTTTTTCTTGCAACAATAAAAATATCAGTTTATAAATTAGTATTGAATTAAGATACAATGGATAATTGAAATAAAAAAGATCATAAGATAAAATGCATTACACATTGAGAACTTTACAAATTATTTTCATTTATCAGGGTTAGAAATTATAATTTTTTTATGGTAGCCCAGAGGGCTACCACTCTTAATGTACCAGTAGACCTAATGTTTTTGTAGTAGCTAACATTTTTTTTAATATTAGTTATAGGGTCTATAGAAAAACAATCCAAATAAACAGCATTTTTGCTTAATTTTCTTAGTAACACTAAATTTTGATACATGCAAAGTTGATGGCCTAATAAGCCTACACCAGTTTTAATTGTAGGATTCCATCAATCACTGATATTAAATGTATTTGAAAAAAAAAAATTAGTTTAATTAAACTAAATTATGCAAACCAAAACTATAATACTTCTATACAAATTAACTTATAGCTAAGCCTACTCACTAAAGATGTGATATTGGTAGCGCATAATTTGATATAAAGTAAATACGCTTTAGTCATCAATAAAATATATACAGATGCTGCATTGTTAGACCTAAATATGAGCTTATTCGTGGAAACTTGGTTAGTTTAGTGCAGTAATTAAGCCTATAGGCTCTAGCCTAGTCTGTAACAAATTTAACAATATTTTATTTATCAATTAAATAGATTTTAAATATAGCCTAGAAATTATAAGGAAATATTCCAGTTTACATTCCCCCAAAATGGCCATCATACGTCTTTTATTACAGACCTAACACTCTGAGCCCTAACTCCAAGTTATATGTGTAAAATCCACTAAGCTCCAACTCTAGGATAATCAAGAGGTGCAATAACCCCTTTTGATATATTTTTATCGATATTACTTTTCTGACAAATCAATCATTTTGGGGGGAATGTAAACTGGAATGTTGCCAGAATAGTGAATGATAGTTTGGAGTTTGTCGAAAACATTCTGTTTTAATTCATTCCACAATTTTAATAATTAAAAGTGTTATTATAAAGGATTAATTGGATATTCTGTCAACATTTCTGCTCCAATTCAAGGATCTGATCATAACCTAATCATATTGAACCCAGATCTTCTTGCCGAAGCTTTTGTATTAAAAAACAATACTATTGAATATTACCATAGACCAAAAAACAATCTAATCACATCGAATTTGGAAGATGGATCACATCTTTTGATTGATCGTCAACTTATGATAAACAAGATTTGGATGTTGTACTTCAATACTTTAACAATTCAATGTCAGAAATGTATAAAAAAGCCTATCCTTTAACTAAAAAGAAATGTAATAAACTAGATAAGAGTTGGATCAATGTCAAAATAAAGGCCCTCATTAAGGAAAAGAATTATCTATATAACTTAGTAAAGGTTTTTTTGTAATGGTCAAAATTATTGATATATAAAATCCTAAAAAGAAAAAGAACTCAACAACAAAATCAACAGAATTAATAACTGCTCATCAGAATATTATATAGTTATAAAGGAAACTATTAATTACTCAAATAAAAACAGTTTTTCTAACTTTCCTCTAAATCTATTTTAATCTTATAAAGAAGCAGCTGAATTTTTTTAGATCTTTGTCAAATTTACATCCTCCATTTGACATCTCCAAATTACTGGTACCTTCAATTAGATTGTGTAAAAATCTTCCAAAAGTAAAAGAATATTGGGTATCTAACCTACTAAAAAATATCAAGGTAAACATGCATCTCATGGCCCAGATGAAATACCCAATTTTTTAATAAAATAATTTTGTGTTGAATTATCTGCACCTATAACTTACTTGATTAACAGTTCACTGGATCTCTCTTATGTTTCTAAAATGTGGAAAATGTTGTATCTTGTTCCAATCCCGAAAGATAAACATGTATTTCATCCTAATCAATTACGTCCAATATCTATACAGTCATCATTCTCAAAAATCCTGGAAAGACACATTTATACCATAATATTTTATTAAATTCTGTTAAAAATCATAGATTTTTTTCAATTTGGAAACATCCCTACAAAATCATCTACTCAATACTTAATTTTATATAGGCCTATGTATATAAATTAATAGAAATAATGGATAAAAATCAGGAAAAAGTTTTCTCATTAATTTTGGATTACTCAAAGGCTTATGATAATTTAAATTACAATATTTTCATCATTGAGTTGATTAAGATGAATGTTCCAGGATGAATCTCTCAAATTTGTACCGTTGGCAAGTCAGCTAGTTAAATTGCTGACAAAATGTAGTTTTTCATCTATAAAATGTTATTTTACAATTTTTATGTTTGTATCACTTTGGGCTACAAAATGGACTTTTTTTTTTCTTCTGAAATTACTTTTTTAATATATTTTTCTCAGGATGTATTTGTCCCACCCGTTACACAAATTCCAGAAAAACAATGAGTTTAAATAGGTGTGTCTTTGCAACAAAGATACTAGTTCTTATTGCATCATTGTAAAGATAATTTCTCTGGCTGTCTTAATTTTTAAGGGTTGTAGCCTACTATTTAAATACATCCTTTATTTTCAAAATTATTTAAATTGTACACACTTACTTGTATAGGCCTACCGTAATCTACTTTGTCCCTACCCGTTACATGATGATGCAAACAATAAAATATTGTTTTCAGGGTGTGCTTTATAATGCTTTTATTAAGTATTAGTAGAGCTGTGCTTTAAAAAAACACATTTTTTCTGATGCTAATTCTATAGAAACTTATGACTATATATCATAAAATTCTTTGTAACTTATCTTTGTCCCACCCGTTACATGTAAACTGCAAAAAATGTGCATCTATTCAGTTTTTTTATAATTTCAGTGATTAGATAGTTGCCTAATTTAAATGAACAAAAGAAGCTTAGTCATTTGCGCTTGTAGTTTGCTGTCATATCTGTTAAAGAGCATGCCCCACCCACTACAGCAACAGTTGTGAAGTAGCCTACACTGTCAAAGATTCAACAAGTTGAAATACAATGCTGGAGTTGTTTCGGATACAGTGATGGTTCAGAGTATGAAATAAAATTTCTGAAATGTGCAGGAAAGAAGTATTTCATACTAGTTGTGAAGATGATGATCTCATCCCAGAAAATCATATTGTTTGGCGACTTAAAGACCCTATGATTAACAGCCATGGACAGTGCACATTTACAAACAACTCTATCTATAATTCTCTTGAATAAGACTAGATACAGTATATCCAACTAGTGATGATGTTTGCAATTTTTAAACTGCAAAGTTCATTGATAATGTAACCTACTAAGTGCTCAATCATCAGTATTTTTTTTCTCAAGAACTATATTGCTGCACACTTTTGTGCATTTTTTACTCAATATAATTTATTTAAATGAACCTGAATGAATTTTAAGTTCATTTACTTTGTTATAAATTCTCAGTATTATTTTGTTTAACTGTTCTATCAGGTAGGCTAATATTTTTTTTACTAGGCTAAATATTATTTGAATTAAAAATAATAAAATTATTAGTATTAATTTATGTTTCTCTGTTTATTATGTAAAAATAAATTAATAAAAAAATAAGGTAGAAATTACAGTTACATAAATGTAATTTAAAGGTATAAGTTAGTCATATAGGACATATGCTAGGTATTAACGATACTGTGTTGATAAACCACCTCCTGAACAACAACTGCCAATTACCTTTTTTTGTAACGGGTGGGACATATTTCTAGTAAAGTAGGCTACACCAACACAATTTATTATTGATAACCAACTAATGAACAATCAGAAATTTTACTCCTGTCATATATATTTAGGCTACCTTGCACACTGAAAAAAAAAAATAATAGACAGGATATTTATGACTCAAAAATTCATCAACAGATGATTAGGCTATTTTACAAAACTACCCCTCTTGTTACGTTATAACATCATAAGTGGACACAAAAATGTGTTAAATTTATGATTATGTAATGTTTTCTAGAGAGAAATTATGTGAGATATTTAGAAAATTGTTACTGGTATTTTGTCATATACACCAATAAAATAAACACAGCCTTTCCTAACTAGTGTAACGGGTGGGACATTTTTCATTGGGTCAGTCGCTTTAAAGAAGTGTCCAATATGAACCTGTCAAAAACTGCATGCCATCTTTTGGAATATTCAAATAGACATATTTTAAAAGTTATTCTCAATTTTTTGAGTGATATAAAAATTTTTTTATAGGCCTAGTTTGGTTGGCCTCAATGGTACAAATTTGGTGAAATTCGCCCTCCAATGGGTTTGATAAAATGGGATTTTTTCATTTCTATCTGACAGCTCACAATTGTTAAGAGTTCCTAATTCAGATGACATGTTCACTATTTAAATTCACAACGGTGTCCCACAAGGTTTAGTTTTATGTGGTTTTGTTTTTATAATAACCATTAATATAGGATTGAACATTATATAGATGACACATCAATTGTTTTAACTTCGGATAAACAGTCATTTAAATCTATGATTAAAAGTTCAATAGTTGATGTTCGAGCACAGAGACAAGGAATGAACCTAAATCTCCAAAAAGCAACTTTTATGTTGCATAAACTAACCAAAAATAGCTAAATTATAGAGATAGAATTAAATAATAGTAAAATTACAAACTCTAATGCATGTAAAATATTGGGTTTAGTTATACAAGATAATTTAAAATGGAATAGCATATAGAATACATTAGGCCAAAAAAAAAAAATCTTTTGTTTCGGGTAACCCGACCGACTGTCTTGAATTTGCGCCGACTGAAAAAAAAATAATAGCTATATTT
>PXIH01S0008587.1:13738-26765 GCA_003024985.2 Euperipatoides rowelli | reverse complement strand
CTATGATGTCACAAAATATCTCCCCTGGTGTGTACGGTGGACAATATTGTTTTAAGGGGTAGGAGCTAAAGACAATTATTTTAAAAATTGAATTGCAAATAACTTTTTTTTTTAATTTTTTCCTGGTGGAAATATTTTTTAGTAAAAATCTTTGAAAATCAACAAAAACAAAAATTAAAAAAATCCATTACATTTGACCTTTAAATTTAGTAAGAAATGGGCGATTATAAAGCCGATTAATCGGCAAAAAAAAGCTGATTACCGATTAATGGGCAAAGAGCCAATTAATCGGTGCAACCCTAATTGAAATTCCCCTCTTGTATAGCAGCGAATATGATTATAATATTTGAACATCACCATTTAGATTTAAGACAAGTATACAGACAAGATTGCTCACAAGAGCGAAGTTATGTTAGCCAAGTCTTTATCACACTTCACCCTTCAACTTATTAACAATTCATTAGCGAGTCACCATCATTTCCCCCCCGCTCTGCCACATATCTCCTTACCCAAATGCATCCCATAATGCTCACCATGTTTAAACTGTATAAACTATTGTCATTTATATTTAAAACTTCAAATCATAATCGGTAGAGCTTATAGGGATTAAAGTGGTTGATCAACATGATACTAAAAACTAAATGATACAATAAATCATTTCTAGAAATTTATCATTCTACAAATATTCATTTAACATGTTTAAATGATTGCAACTGACTCACTAATCAGCAATAATAATTCAAGAACTAACATTGGACGAATGCTGTATTTGTACATCATTATTAGATATAGTACAATAGGCAAACCATGTTTGAAAAAAAATATTCAAAATGTTTTATGTTTGGTACACAAATAAGGAATGAACAAGAAAAAAGTATTGAAAGATTAATTACTGAAATCTTATATTTAAAAAACTAATTTCTAAAAACAATGACAGAGGTCAATTAGACGGGTCCCTAATTTTTGTTTAATTAATTCAACATTTATATGCATAATTTATTTAATTAACAGTTTTGCTAAATGGTTTGTCAGCCTTATTTTTTATTTAGTCCTACCCTTCATCCAATGCTGAACTTTAACTCCTACTAAATAATAAATAACTATGTTCCAGCCCTGATGATAATTAAGAGGTGGGATAATGTGCCTGATCACCCATCTAATTGATCTCCGCCTTTAATAGTTGGACCGACGGAAATGTCAAATTTTTCAAAAATGATCGAGCAATTTATTCAAAGGTTATTAAAGGAAGACCCACCTCTTGATTATTATCAAGGCTGGGGCATAGTTATTTATTACTTAGGAGTTAAAGTTTAGCTTTGGGTGAAGGTTTGGTCTATAAATAAAAAAGTAAGATTTACAAACCGTTTAACAAGTGACCGTCTAATTATGCATATACTGTAAATATTGAAATAAATAATGTATATTAATATTGAATTAATTAAACCCAAAATAGGGACGTCTAATTGACCTATGCCAAAATGACCTAATTTTGCAAGCCTCTAAAAGCGGTGTTAAAGGGGGGGGGGGGGAGTACCCGGCTTATAGTGACTCAAGGTATCCTACAATCTATTTTTTTGGTTACAGAAAGGGGCCCCTAACATTTTTGCCCTGGATGGACCCAATACAGGCTCTCAACGCCCCTGGCCTAAACCTATTTATTTGTTTATTCATTATCCAAAAAATTACATTTTGGATAAGGTCAAGACCTTATTACATAAAACAAAACAAAAAATCAAAGCGAAAATACACATTGACAACTATTATTCAAATAAAATGATCAAAAAAATAATTACAGTATCAAAACAATTTAGCATTATAGTAGGCTTATGTAATGAAACAATGTAAACAAATGTTTTTAAAGCAATAATTTTTATAGCTACAAAATTAAAGTCCATACTTTAAAAAGTTAAAGACATTCTATTCTATTAAATAAAATATTGAAATCACAACGCATTGATTATTTAATGAAGCAGAAAGACACAATAAACTGAAATACTATTAAGCAACTAGTAATAGTACTATGAAGAAAATATGTTTTGGCTACTTTAAACATATTTAATAAAGTGATAGAGGATAAAATTTTCATTTATTTAGGACAGCACATTTTACTGAAATACAGTTCGCCTCAAATAACAGTAAAAATATAACTCTCTTTGTGTAAAAAGAGAACAAACGGGAACATATTTTACCCGGGAAGCCGTTTTAACGCGGGAAATCGAGTAAAGCTTTGTGCAGCTTTACGATCACTTTCAGAATTTTTTTTTCTTCACGAGACAATTCTTTTATGTGTAATGAAAGTATTGTAATAATTGGTTACATGTTTAGGAAAAAAACAGATACTGAAATAATGCAAAATCCATCCCGGGTTACAATGTTTGGCAAAATAAACATTTGACCTTGAAGAGTGGAAGCTGAGTTAATTGAACGTCATGTGATATATTTCAACTAATCAGTGTGCATGCATATCAGAGCGTACCCTGCGCAATTAGGATGCGCGCGCCTCCTAATTCTAACAAAATGCCGTCAGAGCAAAAATCAGTCTTGACAACACAAACAGAAAAGCCGATACATTATACGTAAGTACCTAAAAAAATCATTTCTATTTCTATCTACCTTTTCTATAAATATATTAGATTTTATTGACAGTATTTGATGGCTATCTGTTTTTTATTTTTTTCAGATACTTGAAAGAATTTCGAGTAGAGCAATGCCCGCTTTTCTTACAACACAAATGTACACAACATAGACCGTTCACATGTTTTCATTGGCATTTTATGAATCAAAAACGTAGGAGACCTATTAGAAAACGTGATGGTACTTTTAACTATAACCCTGATATTTATTGTACCAAATATGATGA
Organism: Euperipatoides rowelli; assembly: GCA_003024985.2. NCBI lineage: Eukaryota > Metazoa > Onychophora > Udeonychophora > Euonychophora > Peripatopsidae > Euperipatoides > Euperipatoides rowelli. Next base: position 23,905 of record PXIH01S0008587.1, on the reverse strand, counting down.
AACTACAGGCTTATGTCCTGATGGAGACGAGTAAGTATTACCGATTTTGTACTTACTATTATTCCATGCTACAAGTCTGTGAAATAATGTTATCTGTGTAGTAGTGTTCTCGTTGTATTAAGCTAACATCGTATTTTTGTTGATTATATATGACAATAATATCTTAATTTTCATCTTAAAGAACCCTTTTATATTCTATCCTAGTCAAATTAAATGAATGTAGTCAATTTGTGGTTCCAGTTGCATGTTTATGTTGGCTTACATGCAAGTATGGAATGTGGTAGGGTTGACATATTGTAAACAAATATGGCTGCCATATTCAATAGAGTTTATCCAGTGGATCTTAATTCTGCTTCTTTATATCATTTCAGTGAATTAAGAACATAAGATCATTTGCCCAATTTATTAATGTTATCTTAAGGTTACAAAATTATTTAATTTATTCTCATCTCTAAAAAAATATCTAGATGATCATAGACTTTTTGAATTGAAATTAACCACAGGTTCCATATTGAAGTATTTCACACATTAACAGCTTTATAGTAAATTATTATATTTTTGGAGTATTGTTACACTCGTTACTGTAAATAAATATCCAATAGCATGTTTTTAAATATACTGTTTACAGTAGAACGATATAATTTTGACACTAATCGAGTGTCTTATGTACATTTTTTTGTCGATTGCCTACGTTTATTGCAATCGACAAAAATGTATTATTTTATTATTACTAAATTTCGATGAGCAATATGTTATATTGGATGAATTAAAAATGTTTTTTTATTAAATTATTAATTTAATTCAAGCAGCAGCTTAAACACAAATTCAGGCTAGCATTTGATCACAAAAATATCGTAAGCTTTGTGATGACACGTGGCTCCAAATCAAAACACAACATAGCTTCTCAATATTGTTTTGTTTACTTCTGAAAATTCTAGTTATAATAATTAATACATTTAAGCGTATTGAATTTTATTGTTAGGATTTACCAAAATAATGAGTGATTTGTGTAAAAATGATATGCACATTTTTACAGCATTGATGAAAAATATATTGCTAAAGAATTCTCGAAAGAAGCCATTGGAAACACTGTAACGTTTAAAAATAAATGTAAGGATTTCGACCATTTTTGTTATTTATATTGTATATGAATCTTGCATTTTAAAGAGATGAAGGGGATGGGAGTTATAAATTAATCATTTAGCCAGAAGAGAGACAATGGAATAATTTTACATACTAATAGGCTTACCTCGAAAGACAGTCTGAATAGTTTTGAACCAAATATAAATTTATAAACTACCAACAAAGAAGAAAATACAAATATATCTATTTAAATAAATTATAGATTGATTGAGTAAATTCTATGTAACTTAAAACTAATAATTTAAAAAAAAAAAAAAAAAATTTCTCACAAGTTTATTTTAAACCATGCTGTGTATTTATTGATTTGGGTTATACAGTAAGCATACATCTTTTTGACCCTAGAAATTTTATATAAAAATATATGGTAGGCAAACCATTAGAATTATATATTTCATATTACAACAATATAAAAACTACAATTGCAGAAAAATAATAGCTATTTTAATAAATATTGCAAGAAAAAACAACAAAAATAGTTTTTCTTTTTCATATACCGTATATTTAATAGCAAAAATAAAACAGTTAAATAATTATCACAAAATAATCACATATAGACTACTGTATATAAAATTTATAAAATATATGTATAATGTATTCATGAATGTAACAATTATTTAACAAAAAAATACATAAAAATATAGCACTACTGTATAAATATTTATTTATTTTACAAATATGATAACTCATAAATATACACACAGTAATCTATCATTTTGTTGAGGATAACAATTAGCCTATAGGAAAAAAAAAAGCAGATCAGATAGTGAAAAGAAATGAAAGTAAAATTTGCAATTCTGAAAAACTCTCTTATTGAATTACTACACAAATATTCGGTCTTATTTATTCTCAATATGTGCAAACTTATGTGGACTATGCATCGGCCGCGGTATCATTCACATACGAAAAAGATATTCTAAAATTGCATACTTGTTTTAGACGTTAAACAGAACATATACATGGCCTTTGGTATACTCCTTACCCTGATAGATGTAATATTCTTGTTGGCACTCTCTCACCAAAATACAGAAAAATTGGGAGTGACCTGATAAATATGTTTAAGTATGTGGAAATAGACAATAATAAGGAACATTATTTTGTATTTACTCCTAATCTTAATTTGAGACAACATAGATTTCACTTGGAAAGACCTCTAAAAAGAGCCACACATGGGTTATTTACTTTCTTCTATAGGCGGATCCCTCTGTGGAATAGTTTGTCAAGCGAGGTAATAGACTCTAATTCTTTAACTCAATTCAATTCAGGTCATAGATGTGATAAATACTTACAACTGACAGAAATCAATAATTTTATATACTGTATATAATATGTAAAAAGATTAGATTATCTTATACACTAGTTACATAATAATAATAATTATACTATATCTCATTAAATGAATCCATGTTATATTTACAGTGAATAATTATGAACGAATAACTTTGTTGTTTTGCACAATCTTCCTTCAAGTCTGTGGTGTCCATTATCCATTGTGGGTTTTTTTTTCATTCCAGGCAACTTGGTCAAATTCCATTTGTTCTGCTATTAAACTATCAATTTGTAAACAGAAAAATAGCCCTCTTGTACTAAGAAAATTTGGGCTGCCTTGTGGTGATGGCACAACCTCAGTACTTACCAGTATATGATTTTTGAGATTTAGCAGTAAATCATAATTGCCTATTTGTAAATAAAAGATTTTATTATGGAAACTGCATAATCATAGGACTAGTATGTGGTATTCCTTCCGTAGGACACACTTGCGTATAACGTGTGTACATACTCGCCAGATTAATCTAGGTAAAATTTCAAATATATGCATTTATTATTTACCTAAAATTTGTATATAGCCTACAGTAATTCTGACTATTATGCATTTATTATTTACATAAATTGTCAAATATATGCACTTATTATTTATGTAAAATATCTCTAATTGGCCGCAGAATTATCAGCATCAAACCGTCAATTATCAACAAAATTATTATAATAAAGCACAAAGTGGGAATAATTAATTTCTAAAAATAATGAATAACGTTGTCTTAATTAAAAAACTGGATGTTTTTGGAATAAATGAAATGTAGTTTGGTTTCAACCTCACCCTCTGTTTTAGTATCCACATCTTTGAATACAATTTTAAGCCTATAATCTCTCAAAAAATAATTATCTTAATGAGAATAAAATAAATTACAAAGTGTGAGTAATAATTTATGATTTAAAATTGAACATTAACATTAATTAAACTTTTCATTTTGTAGTTTTCACAGGGTAAATGATTGCCCCCCCCCCTCGCAAAAATCATCCAAAATGAAGAAGCTATTTAAAATTTGAAATTAAAAGAGCAGCAAAAGCCATATCGTAAATCTTACATATTGAATGCTGATATGAAAATAAACAACCAAGTCAATAGCACAGACACTTCCGTTAGAAAATGAATGGGTTGATGCAGGGGTAGGAAAGAAAAATAAAGACATTTGTATTTTTTCTTTACATTCATAAGGTAATGTTTTTTATAAGCAAGTGTGTATGTATGGAAGTAATCCATATACAAGTGTGTACGTACGGAAGGAATACCCTAGTATGCTCCATGCAGGTCTGGTTAATTATTTATTGTTGAACATCATAACTAAAAATTCCAAGTTCTAGGTACCATACTAGTAGTAATTTACAAATGTTTTTTGAAACTTGACTACCCCTGTGTTATTTGATAAGTATCCAGTTGCATATTTTCAGGTATATAATCTCACTAATCATTCATTATTATTATTATTATTATTATTATTATACTTGCCGGTACCTTACTAATTACAAAATATTTTTTTTTTCTGTAATGCTTCAATAATCGAATCTTTAGCAAAGTTTGTTTTTAATAAAATAGTCTTGGATCAATGTAATTTCCTGTCATTTCATATTTATGTCTTTATGTAGCCTACAATTACTTGCATGTAATAGAGAACATGCACAATCTCTATTAGATTATTTAAAAATACTACAAAGTGAAATTAATAATTCATTTCTGAAATGGTTCAATGTTTGTAACACACACTTTTTTTTTAATTAATATAGCCTAATGTGACCCAGATACAAAGTCTGTATTGTTTCATGCTCATATCAATCCTCACAAAGATGCATAACTACTACTAGAATTTTTTTTTTTTTGCCAAAGTTGCTAAGTTTAATTTAATTCTGCAACAGTCCCTCACTAAGCTGTTATATATGGAAAGTTTTGTTATTGATGTTTGTATGCGAAACTAATAAAGATTATTTAGATCCCCATATACCTGTATAATACAGCTATAGAAGGATGTAGCCTACTGGTCAACAGTGTACGATCATGGGGTGGGTTATTTTTTATTGTTATTACTAGTACTAGGCTATGTAATTAAATAATTAGAATAATAAATAAAATGCTTCTTCTGGATATTTCCTTTAAACACCCAAATATATAGTTATTTATTATAAATTCTAAAATTATCACATTATTTCTCCTGTGCCAAATTCTCTACCATAGTATAAATATTACTAGTAGGACTAAGCTTAAAGTAATCGGCAAACAGTATAAATTTATGTGTTGGGTGTCAATAAGAGAGGGTGAAGTTAAGTGGGGAAGTTTGATTTTGTACAGTATATCGTGTGTGTATACAGTATATATACTACCGTATACAGACAGTATATATGTTGCTTGAAGAGGTACTCTAAGTGAATAAAGTACTGGCCTTACAAAATACCTATATATAATCAATGTAGCCTATATATGAAAATTTAGAATTGTTGAAAAGTGTTAAAAAAATGAGCTGAGGAAACATCAATGATAAACATGCTATAATTGAAATATTCATTAATTTATGAAATATGGTAAAATTATTTAAATAGAAAGATCGACAGGTTGAATATTCACTATAGCAGTGATATATATTATTATAAAAAAAACTATAAAAATCTCTATAATGAATTATGGAATGAAGTATATCTCACATGAGTAAAATACAATATAACTCTGACTTTGAAGGGTTAAATTATCTAAGATGAGAATAAAACGAAATTGACGGATGAATAGCTATACCGTATTATACTAAAAATAAGTTATACTGTAAATATTTTCAATGATAATCATAAAAATATGGTTTGCTAAAATATTAAAAATATGGATATTTATTAATTATGAAAAGATTAAATAAAAACATGAAATATGATATTAATATGAGTATTGATGGATAATTGTTATTGATATTTGATGCTGATATTTGATACTTTGGTGGATCCGTGTGCGTATGCGTGTAATGAATAGACAAATTTTTGAACTGTGCAAAATGAAAATCTCATTTTATTTTTTCATTAACGGAAAATTCCATACTAATTTTCATATTCACTTTCAAAAATAATATGAAGTTACTTGCCAACATGGAAATGTAATAACAATGAAAAAAAATATCATTGGCAAGACTAAACAAAATAAATGTAGATATAAACATCTTAATCTAAAAATGACAATGATTTGGAACCTATGAATTATGACCCTGTGTAATAGACAGTAGACTTTACAGAGATTAAGCTGGACAAAAAATATAATTAGCCATTTTGCTAATTATATTAGACAAATTTTAGCAAAAATGTAATGTTTATAGCAAAATAAATGTTAATACAGAAATTGTGAATATAAAAGCGATATTTGAAAATACATAAATAGCATTTTGACTAATTATACTGAGTGAAAAATAGCAAAATCTTAAATTTATTAGCATTTAGCTAAAATGTGAGTGGCAGCTTAAACCCTGCCTTTACATAAAACATATTAGTTCAAAGCATCCTTCATTAATGATTGGGCCACTAGCCTATTTAAAAATAAGAAAAATGGAATTGTTTGGATGGGAGTAAATGAATAGGCCGACCTGAATTATATCTAAATAAATCTTACATACTTTTTGAGGGAACAAGTTAAAAATAAACAAAGATGTGGGAGATGAAGGGTTATTTAAGGGAGCGGGTGGCACAATTCAAAAGAAAAAAATGCTTTTCACATTATATAAACACACAAAAAAAATGATTTAGGTTAACCCTAAGCTGCACGAGATATGAAATAGCATTTGAAAAAAAATGCTGCTACAAAATTTCTATTAATTTTAGCTTTAATTAGAACAAATATAAAAAAAAGTTGAAAAAAATCAATATTTAAAATTTTAACAAAATGTTGCCTATAAGCAACTTCATGCATATAAAGACAGAAAGGTTACAATGTTTCTGCATTAAGAAGCTACCTACTGAAGCTATTGTGCATGACCAAAAGTCATGATCTACTTTGCTGCAGTAAAACAGCAGTGCATAGGCCTAAAAACACTATACCTTTAAGAAATAGAGACAGGAAGTCAGCCATTTTGGATTTTCTGAGCTAAAAATTGCCATGTAGAGTATGACCGGATGTGCCAGATAACAGACAGGGCTAGAATACAGGATATGATGTCATAACCTGGAAGTGTAAGACTAAACACCCTCTATACCTTTCAGAAACAGGAAGTCAGCCATATTGGAATTTCTGGGACAGAAAGTTGCCTACTGAACATGACCGGAACTTAGCTGGGACTGGATATGATGCCATAAACCTGAAATATGTCTAAAAAAAAACTTCTATATATTTAAGAAACAGGAAGTCAGCCATCTTGTATTTTCTAAGCCAGGAAGTATTCTACTGAGCATGACCAGAAGTCAACCTTGACTGACTATGATATAAACTGTAAGTGTAAGTCTAAAAACCCTATATACTTTTAAGAAACAGGAACATGAAGTAAGCCATCTTGTATTTTCTGAGCTAGGAAGTAAAATGCAGACTATGAACGGTAGTGCCAGATAACAGACAGGGCTAGAATACAGGATATGATGTCATAACCTGAAAGTGTAAGACTAAAAGCCCTCTATATAGAAACAAGAAATCAGCCATCTGGATTTTCTTGACACAAAGTTGCCTACTGAACATGACCGGAAGTTAACCAGGACTGGATATGATGCCATAAACCAGAAATGTAAGTCTAAAAAACCCTCTATACATTTAAGAAACAGGAAGTCAGCCATCTTGTATTTTCTAAGCCAGGAAGTAGTCTACTGAGCATGACCAGAAGTCAACCTTGACTGAATGTGACATCATAAACTGTAAGTGTAAGTCTAAAAACCCTACATACTTTTAAGAAACAGAAACAGGAAGTCAGCCATCTTGGATTTTCCATCCCATAAAGTGACTGTTGACCAGAACAGGAAGTACCACTGTCTTGATTTGTGATGTCATAATGTCATATACCCATATATGGGCATTAAAAACCTATTATACCTTTAAGGAACAGGAAGTCAGCCATCTTGGATTTTGACCAGCACTGTTAGTGAGTCTCATTTTGAAGTGACGCAGAACAGACACATTACCCCTACTTATTGTATATACTAAAAGAATATGTAGTTCTATACTATAATAATATGCATATAACATAGCCTATAAACAAATTATTTTTGTATGGTTTACTGAGATTTTTCTGACAAAAATATGTGTAAAATATTGATAATGATGATGATGATAAAAATAATATTTAATAATAATAATAATTAGATCCATGAAACTAGTTCTACTCTAAACATATGTTATTGTCTTGCATGAAAATGTTACTTTATTGCATGAAATTGCCCACAAGCAAAAAATGTTCTAGACAACCTAATTTCACTAAAATTCGATCAATCTTTTTATACTAATATTTTATACAATNACAAGCAAAAAATGTTCTAGACAACCTAATTTCACTAAAATTCGATCAATCTTTTTATACTAATATTTTATACAATCCTCAAGATCTAAACTTTTGCCCAATACTTTTTATATGACTTAAATGCATGTTTTTATATCAGTTTTTATTGACTAAAGATGAAGAGTTCTAAAGATGTTGTAATACTTATGATATCACTTTGAAAAATATTGCAGTTAATAATTTGAATGCTTGTAATTGGCTACAACTTGTTGCCTAGAAGCCTTTCATGCAATAAATGTCAACATGGCATATAATATTGCTGTGTTGCCCACAGGCAATTTTATTCCACTTAGGGTTAGGTTTAGGAATAATCTCTAGTTTTTTGGTATTTCTGGAATTATAAAAAGAACGAAAATTTTGAATTATAAAAATAAAAATATGAAACTTACGCTGCTTAGGCACCTGTAGAATAGGATGGACTTGTTAGTAGAACTTGAATAAGCACAATGTTCATGATTCTTTGTAGGAATAAAAAAACACAATGTTCAACAAGAGCGGAGAGGATATGATGGGGTTATTGTAGTTAATGTAGGGAAAAGGAGAGCGGAGTGGAGGTTTGATGCCTTTNGGCTATAACTTTAAATGAGAAAAATTATATAATAGAAGGACTTAAAGAAAACTGAATATATTAGAAATTGATAACTAATTTCTAGTGACTCATAGATACAGAAATCATTCATATACTAAAGGATCATATTAAAATACATATTTTTTTAAAAGCCAATTGTTAAATGACAATTATTAAATATGAAAAAAAATAAATGACGATTAAAAGTGACAGACAAATAAGATTATTTATATTCAAAAAGACAATTGATGAAATCATTGATACAAAAAAATTCTTAAAAAAAAATATACAATAAAATTATTGTCTTTATTATTATTGAAAAAATATGATTTATTGAATATGAAAACTGGAAAAACTAATCGATATCCTATTTATTAATATTGAAAATTATTATCCTTCAAATGAAAAAAAAACTTTATCATCAGAACAATGATGAAAAAGATCCCTCAGTACAGGTCTGCACTTATTACTCAGGATTTAAAAAAAATTACGCTGTCTGTCTCCATATTTCTAAATTTTAAAAATTGAACATGTCTCTCTGACTTTCACTACTTTTGGTCTATGCAAATTATCCCAGATGATTGAAAAGAAGTACTTTATTTCCCAATTAGTGGTTAAGGGTACCATATAATTTCCCAATATTAACCTATGCATTTAAACACTATATGCAGTTGTCTGCTATGAATTAGCATAGAGAAATGGGTACGGTATAATTGTTATACAGATATTACCAGTGTTGTTCAAAGTATTTGGTATGGTTTACTGAGATTTTTCTGACAAAAATATGTGTAAAATATTGATAATGATGATGATGATAAAAATAATATTTAATAATAATAATAATAATAATAATAATAATAGGCACAAGAGCGGAGAGGATATGATGGGGTTATTGTAGTTAATGTAGGGAAAAGGAGAGCGGAGTGGAGGTTTGATGCCTTTGCTGGTATACTGCGTAGTTCCGTATTTCTACTGGTAGCTTCGGGGTGCTGTTGGTGAGACTGCTGCCTTGGTAAGCTGACCGATGGGGAAGTACAGAGTCTGACTGGTACATTTCTTACCATGGCCTTCCATCAAAAGAGATAAAGTCGCCCAAACATTCGCATCTTCGGGAGGCTTGCTCTTGGTGACAGGAACAGATTTGCAAGGTTCTTTTAATTTTACTTTCGGCCTTCTTGATCAGGTTGGAGGTTATCTCAAAATAGTTGAAGTTGGGTTTTCGTATCAAATTTCTGGAATCTTGAGTAAACGGATTTTTATATATTCGTTTATTTGAATTTTTTACGATCGAAATATGATTTTGAGTGCCAAGATTTATACTATTTTTGAAGTTTATGAAAATACATATTATTGTCCTTGTTGAGATTTTGATTTGATGGAATGCTGGTCATGTGCTCTCCTATCCATTGTGATTGGATTTAATGGCTTGCTCTCTTTATAATTCTAAATTATACATCCTGTGGGTCCGTGGGGTTTCAGTGAAATCGTAGTTTCCTGTTTAGTGCCATTTAGACTCGGACAGTCCATCATAGAAGATAAATATAGAAAACAGATTAAGTTGGCTAGAAACACAATTACAGCAGAACACGGAAAAATATAAATAACTCAAATACAGGTATAGGTCCCCAAATCTGGTGACCTGAAATCCGGAAGGACCCGAAATCCGGACAAAAAAATTTTTTT
>PXIH01S0008567.1:7726-24733 GCA_003024985.2 Euperipatoides rowelli | reverse complement strand
CCCCCCCCCCAAAAAAAAATAATAATAATTTTGCGCTTCCAAAATGTGTGTGCACTATTTACGCCTCTGAATACAAATAATGAATCAGTACTTTACAACACAACAAACTGATATAATTCACTTTCCAATTGTTACGTTGTCATAAAAATGTGTTAAACAAAACCAAAACTAATGATACAAACCTAAAATCTGCTGTGGATAAAAAAATAATGACATAGATGACGATGATTTTAGATTAAAATAGTGATGGTTTATTTAAATCTGGGTAAAAGGCTACAGCATAAAATGTACTGTAGCTCTCACATGTTATATAGCCTACTATTAAAAGCATGGCTGCTAAATAATTAACATCCTCGTGGCCAACGGGTTCAAAATGAGATCTACATTTTACAACAAATATGTTGGAGGCTACACAGAGCAAAAAAAAAACAAATAATATAAAGTAAAATATAAAAAATACATATTTGATAAAACAGAATATTCCACCCCCTTTGTTTGGCACAATCAACAAATTAGCTGAGAAGCAATGTAACTATTAGTTTGTAAAGGGCAAATGAGATATATTAGTAATTACTCTTTTTATTGTTCCACCAGCAGTTCTCAATTTGTCAGGTCCTGGATGAAGGCCAATGACTCGTGCCAATATACCCATTTCAAGGTGAAAGGTTTTGTCCTTAAGGATCACAAGCTGTCGCAATTCAATGTTTGCTTGCTCTTTAGTCCATTTAAAGTGTTGCTGAAGGCGGTTTAGGTATTCCAAAGACCACCTCCACCAAAAAACTTGTTGCAATTGCTGAATTTGTCTCCAATGTGTAGTTTACCAAATGCAGTATATTGTAAACTACAGCACGAAATAATAATTTCATTCCTATAATTTTTATTTGCAATATTGATGTTATGTAATAAAGGAAAAACTGTAGGTACAGTATATATTTATGGTAAAATTGATTGTAGGCTATGTAATTTTATGTTTATCAAATTGTACACTGTAATTTATATACTGTAAGATGTATAAAAATAAATTGTATGTACTGTATTTATGATTTTGAATATGTGTAAATAAATTTTATATATGTAGGTATGGTCAATCGCTAGCCAATCTATGACCAAATTTAACCCCTGTGCCCCTGAATGTGTATATTGTATCATACATGAAGCTAAACGTTAAATTACTGAACATTATTTTAAAGAAGAGTTATTGGTTGTAAATACTTTTATAAAAATGAAGAGACAATTGTTTATGGATTTTAAATAAATTTAGTTGAAATTTAATGTTATCCTGGTTACGAGATTTATGCTACAAAATTACGTTTGTTGACATTTTACTAATTATGACATTATCTAAAATAAAGTTATACTCACTTGAGGGAGCTGTGGTGGTACTGTTCTGCATACAGGATGTGTTCGTCTGCTTTTAGAACCAATCCTGTAAATATTGTTTTATTTTGAAGACACTCCTATTAAATGTGGAATATAAAAAGGGGTGAGGAGGCTGAAGAGAGGAGATCCGAATATAATTTTTGAAGTATTCAAAGTAACATCTTTTAGCAAACTGCTTATGATGGGATTTTATTCTTCACTTTTACTGATAAATATTACTATAGCCATTTAATAACAAGTCTTGACAAAAATAATGTTTGGCTTACTACTTAAGATTTGCAATTTGAAAATTTATTTCCAAATATCCAATGAACAAGCTGATGAGAACCTTTGCTGAAGGCATGATGCCAGTGAAATCATAATTATAATCGCTGAATTTAAACTCAACTGTTCCCAAGAATTTAAGTATTGTCTTATCAAACAATAGCCGTTATGCAGAATTATAACCAGAACATTCCGTTTTAAAGCTGATTTACTGTAACCATTAATATCCAAAGAAGTTTACCAATACATACAACTGAATTTTTTCCTGATTAATGATTCAAAGACTTTTTGTTTACGAACATTTCAGACTTTTAAAATCTCATAATTTCCATTCTTACCTTTCTTCTCCCTTTCTTACCATCATAGATTGGCTGTACCTCATATATAATTTAATATAAATAATTAATTGGTCATGACAATTTATCAAAGCTTGTAAATTTTTGTATTGGGAAATATAATTATTGGGAATGGATTATTTTGCTGTTATTATTTTAAAAGAATAAACATGCACTGTTAATTTTAATATTTGCTTGTGTGTGTGATGACCTTATTTAAGCTATTTAAATGTATTTTTCATTTGTGTTAGTTTATTCATTTCTGTCAGATGTCCTTATCTCGGGTACGTGTGAACAAGGGGTGGTACCTAGTTGTTTCTATTCCAATTAGGGAAAAATAAAGAATTTATTCTTTCTCTTTAAACTCCCTTGGACAGAGCTGGGTCGATTTTAGGATAGGCTATCTTTAGTTAGGGATTCCCGTTTCAATTTTTATATAGTGCAATCTAATCCTAGATATTGTAAGAGCTTATAACCAGCAGATTGTACTGTATAAACCCTGTACATTAGGGCTAAATATTTTTGGGGACAACTGTTTGTTTATAGCATACAGGTGGATGTGTCCAGTTAGACTTGCTATATGGGGCATCTACTATGTAAGTATAAATAGTTTGTCAGTAATGGAAATTCAGAGTCTAAATGGTGATTCATTCTTGTAGATAGGATTGCATTTCTATTTTGTATAATGTGTGGTGTCACCTGGGGCACATGTACCCTTGTAAATAGAGATGTAATCATTTGTTCTTGCTAAAGTCTAGTTTGTACTGTATATTATATTTTATTATGACTGATTAATTATTGTTTATCTAGTTATAATATTTTAATGATCAAACAGGGCTTCCCATTCTGATAAGTAATGTCAATATTTGTAATGACTGATATTGTACTCCCACGTATGTGCAATTGGGCGCTGCTTCGGATTGTAGAGGTCATGCAAATAAGTGATATTTTGTTGGAAACCTAAATAAGCATTTTAGCTATCTAGTAGTTGGTCTTAGAATAGAATTAGGTCTAAAATTTGGAAGGGTGGCGTATACAGACCTTATAAGATGATTATCGACCTGGTGATGTTCGTTGTCATGTTAAGTATCTGACAAATGAGCCAAGCCATTTTTAGGAGTAGCAACAAAATCAGGCTCTGGAAACTTGGTCAGAAGTTGCCCAATCAGGAAGTGTCCAGGTGTTAAAGCCTCAAGATCATCTGGTTCTGAGGATATTGGAGACAAGGGACGAGAGTTGAGGCATGCTTCAATCTGGTTTAAAAGTGTATTTAGCTCCTCATATGTGAGGGTGTCCAATTACTTAACAATAAATGAGCTTTGGTAGAGCGAATTCTGGCTTCACAAAGGCCACCAAAATGGGAGAACCAGGGGAATAAAATGCCAGGTGGTTACATCAAGGCATTTTTGTTAAACAACTATTCACTGGATCTTACATTGTTTCTCAGGCGCTGCAGCTCAGCATCCACACCTTTGAAGTTTGTTCCACAATCACTGTAGATATGAGTTGGTACACTTGTTTTAGCTGTAAACCTTTGTAGAGCAGCCAACACAGCTTCCGTTGTCAAGTTTGTTACAAGTTCCAAATGTATTGCTTAGGTAGTCATGTACACAAGCAAGGCAATATAAACTTTAACAGTTTGATGAGTGTCATATCGAAGTGCAGAGGCCTTTAATTTAATAGAACTGTAACAGCTGTGGACCAGCATGTAGCAGTTTAAGGTGGTGATAGAATAACTAATGATGTGATTGAGGACTTCTGAGGAAGCAGGATTGGATGCTTTTTTTGTTAAAAGGACACTGATGGGCTTGCAAATGGCCACCAACTCAGGATTTCATCAAGAAAAGTGTTCAAAGCCAGAATATGACTCTTTGGACGCAGAGGCTCATCTTGATTTAGAGTAGTGTTTCTTTCAGGCATACCTATGGGGGGGGGGGCTTAGCCCACCAAAGCGGAGAAAATTGGGAAAAATAAAAATCTTATTAAATGAAACAGAAAGTCAACAGACATTAGTAAATGACACAAAGTCAACATAACGGTCACTGTACTAACCAAAAAAAAAAGCTTATCTAATTACATAGAAAGGTAAAATGTCCAGTCAAAGAAAAAAAAGTTAATCAAATCAGAAATAAAAGCAACAAAACAAATGCTTATTAAAATAAACTCTATAAATACATACACCTCCCCCCCCCCAAACTTGTGAAATGCCCACCTGGAAAAAATTGTCTGAAAGAAACACTGATTTAGAGCAATTAGTATTTTAGTTGAAAACTCTGCACACTGCACAATCTTTATCCATTATGTGGTAGCTGCATCCAGTTCCTTTGTGAAAATTGGACCAAACTGGCAGAGTTCTCTGGTTGTCCTGCAGTTGTGAGCAAATCTAAAGCAAAATGCAGTCACACGAGAGAGTGGTCAATGATGAAAATTTATTGTATATTGGCAAAACTTCAGATACAATTGTAAGGACAACTTTACTAGAATGCAGCTCTGGTAGCACGAGGAGTGACTTGATTGGCCAAGTAGCTGTATCCTGGGAGAGGGATTAATTCTTGAATGAGTGTAAGACATTTGCAACAAAGGTGGTACTCTTTCATGGTTGTGCTTCAAGCCAAGCGAGTACAATTGAGTTAGTCCAAGCATGTACATGCAAACTTAAATTAATGTCCTTGATTATGGCATTTAATAGACATGCGAGGAGATAAGCACTAAACTCTAAACTCAGTAGGGAGAGCTGTTTTAGAGAAGCAACTCTAGTCATGGAACATAACATGTGACAAAGGATAGTACCATTATTGGAAACAGTTTTTATATAGGCATATTTAGAGCTATCGCAGAAGCCATAGAGCTCACATTTATCTTCCCATTATGTAAGAACAATGTGCCGAGGATCTGGATTTTATGAATGAGAAAGTTCTGACACAATGTCCATTGTTATGTCTGCAGGAACAGGATCATCCCATGATAATCCAGACGACCATAATCTATGCATCAGGATTTTGGGCCTGATTATGTAAGGAGCGAGCCATCCTAGTGGATAAAACAACTAAAATGACAGAAAGAATGGCATGATTGGTTACTGTGTTGCTTGTATTTGTCTTGAAGTGGAAACTAAAGTTATCAGATCGAGAGTGCCAATGAAGGCTCAAAGTCTTTACCACAGAATCGGATTTAAAGGCATCAAATTAATCAGTATCACATAATTCTGGTGGCAAATGAGTGAGTAGGTCTTCAGAATTTGCAGCCTACTTGCCTAATTCAAAGCCCCCACCATTCAGTAAGTCTATCAACTTTAAATGCACTTTGATGGCCTCATGATTGGTCATAGCCCCTGATTAAGGTCATTAACATAAAAATCATGAACCAACAACTCGGTACCAATGTGAAATAGATTTTTGTCATCTGTAGCTAATTGCTGCAGTACCCTTGTGGCAAGATATGAACCAAAAGCGGTGCCGTATGAAACAGTGTTAAGCTTATATTCCTGTATTGGAAATTCATTGGATAATCGCCTGAGTATGGGCTGCATGCGTTGGTCAAGTGGATGTATTAAAACTTGCCTAAACATTTTGGTAATGTCTGCTATGAAGGCATAAAATGGAAGTCTAAAACGGAGGAACACAATAGTAGAACTTCCTTAATGATATTGAGTGAAACACCTGTTTGGGTTTTGGCTGATGCATCAAATACTACCCACACTTTTGTAGTACTACTGTTTTCCTTGAAAACAGCATGATGTTGTATATAGTAAGAAACTGTGTTAGCTGTCTGAGAATCGGTGTTTACTGGTAACATGTCCTAATTTAATTTATTCATCCATATACTGCTTGTAATTGTTTAGAAATTCTGGATGTTGACTAAAACGTCCCTCATTTGGTCTAAGGCAACGCATGGCATGTCTTCTGCTTTCTCCTAGATTGAGTGTACATGTAGGATTAATGGGGAGGCGTACCATATAACGGCCAGATGGATGTCGGGAGTGAGTCGCTCTAAAATGTTCCTCACAAAGCTGATCTTCTTTGGATTGTGCAGATGATGAGGGCAATTCTTCAATTTCCCAGAACTAACGAAGTTGTGCATCAATATCTAAAGCAGCTTGAGTCACAAGTACCAGTGCTGAATATGTAAGTGTAATGCAGCCTGTGAGAATCCATCCTAATGTGATGCATTGGGCTATAGGTGTTTCAGGTAGTCCCTTCCTTTTTCTATTCAAGAGAAGCTCAGCCACTATGTCTACACCAAGTAGTATATCAATTGTCCAGGCCTGTCAAATGTTGGGTCAGCTATCTGTAAACCATTAATATGAGTCCAGTTAGAGCTGTGGGACTTGGCTGGTGAATTTTGATAGAATTAAAGTGTCAACACTGTAACTGTGTTTGTTATCAAAGCTCACAAACTTGAAAATGACAATACCCCTTGGAGTCTGGACACGCTGTTGACCAAAAACATTTATGGAGGTGTTTGAATTGTGTCATTGTAGTTTTAGTTTTTGAACAGTCTTCTGTAATAAATGAAGACTGAACCAGAGTCCAGTAGTGCCCTACAAGTTAGATGAAAACAGTAATTAATGTCCTTTACTGATACAAGTTCAGTTGCCATATATGTGGGGATGGAGCCTGTGAAGCATAATGTGTGGTTACATCAGGTGGGGCATTTGTATCAGATGTTTGTGGTTTGCTACTTGTTATTGATGCATTTTTTAATAGTGTGTTATGACGTTTGTTACATTTGCGGCAATATGAGGATTTACAATTTTGGGTTAAATGACCAGGTCTTAAACAATTAAAACACAAGGATTTTCCCTTAAGTAAATTAATTCTACTGTATCATTAACATTTGCTTTTAAGAAAGCTTCACACTTATAGATGGGATGCTCCTTTCCACAAAGTTCACCAGCTTGAACTGATATTTGATATGTTGATGCATGTTTGGGTGAAAATGTATGTTTGGCCATAGCTCTGGGTGCCCTAGGATCAGAGGCTACTTCTATGGCACGGTACCTTTGTTCCAAAAACTCTTGCAGTTGAGTAAAGGTAGGCGTAGTATCAATTAATGATAGCTCCCATTGTTTACATGTTTGAGTCTAATTTTATTATTATTAGCACATGTATTAAAATAGAACTCCATCATGAATGAGTAGCCTCACCCAAAACAGAGTTCTAATATTTTCTACTGAGATATCCAATAATTTTGTTAGTGAGGTAGGTATATCTCCATTAACTTGTTTTAAATTAAATACTGTAATGCATTTATGTGTGTATTTACTATGGCTCTCTGATTTTGATAACGTTTAAAAATAACTTTCCAAGCCTCACTATAATTTGCATTAGTGCTTGAGACAGCTTAATAATTTTTTAGCATCTCCCTCTAAAGATGCCTATAAATAAAATAGTTTTTGTATCATTATTATTATGTACAAGAGAAACAAATCATAACTAGTCCAATCTTGATAATTACCTTCGAATTTTGGCAGTTCAATGGTTGGAAGCTTCAATCTACTAGGCTGTGAGCCGCCACTGTTCAAACGTGGAAAATATGGTGGCTGGTTCTGAGGTGAATGCAATGCATCTAATAAATCTCCATTTAGGGATTCAAGATTAAATTGTGAATTTTACATTTCTTCTTTATGTATTTCTCCCTGCACTTCTATATCATCACTATTCTGCTCTATTTTATTTTGAATCTCGCACAATTCTGTCCAGTATTCACGTAAATGTCTTTCACTAATTTCTACATGCTACCTTTTTACTGACATTATATCGTTAAACAATCCTGTAAGAAGTTCTGTATTCTTGTCATTTTGCCAATTATTGCCTCAAACTGTCTGATCAACTGCTGCCTAGCCATATCCTTGTTTTCCATTGTGGCAAAACTCGAGATGAGAAATGGTTTAGTGAGAGATCAAACGGAAAGATGAGCGCAGCAATCATGAAGCATGTGTCGGAACTATAATCCGACTCAAAGGACCAAATGTTACGTTGTGAAAAATGTGTTAAAACCAAAACTATTAATGATACAAACCTAAAATCTGCAGATTATGCTGGTATAATGTGGATGGAAAAAAATAATATGTGAATGATGATTTTAGATTAAAATAGTGTTGGCTTATTTAAATCTGTGTAAAAGGCTACAGCATATGTACTCTAGCTCTAAGCTCTCACATGTTATATGAGTGTACTATAAAAAACATGGCTGTTAACTAATTTTTGTGGCCAATTAGCTCAAAACGAGTTCTACATTTTACAACAAATATGGTGGAGGCTACACAGAGCCAAAACAAACAATAGACATTACAGTGTTCTCCCCAGAATTTTTTACCATCCGAGTGGAATGAAGCAATACCCGGGTGTATTAAAAAAATCTTGATTAGCCTATTGTCTTGCTATGCGTTCAGAATTTAGTGTGTATCAGAGTAAATATCCTAAGCTCTCTAGATTGGTGTGTAACGCAAGAAACCAAGCTGGTGTTGGGAGTCTGTTTGATTTTTCATCACTATTAATTACAAATGTCTTAAATTACATTTCCATTCCTGCTCACTATTTTCCCACGTCAATTCACAAGCCGGGTGGTCATTAAAACCAGTCGGGTGGCGCACCCGTTCTAAGTGTTCTGGGAGAACACTATGGATTAGTAAAATATAAAAAATACATATTTGATAAAACAGAACACCAATGCTAATCAGATCTGCAATGGCAGTCGGAGAGTTAAAATGTATTGTCAGCAGTCTTTTAAAATTGCCCAAAGAATCCGCAATTACCATGATATTAGGCAAAATATTCCAGCATTTTATTTTATTTTTTTCTATTAAATTATATCACTACAGTTTTATATATCATAGGCTATGGTCATTATTTCTTTGCTCCATTTTAGTTGACAGTCCTTGTACCTAAATATTTTATATTCTGTATATAAATACTCATTATATGATCAATTATGTAGCCTACTATTAGAATTAACAAAAAGTATAAATCAAAGACTTCAATACTACAAACAGTTATAAAAATTTCACAGATACATCTCTCCAATTCAAACACAATCAATGCAACATCGATATTCACACATTAATTAGCTATGTCACAAATATAAATACACACAAGGATCAAAATAAAATCAAAATTCCCATGTTATTCATGATCTATAACAATCAATTGTTTGCATCGAATCATTCTTTTTCATTATGTATTACAAAATCCAAAAGTTTCATTATCTTAATGGAGGTGAAAAACATCAATGTTCAGTCAAATTATTTATAAACCATTTTTTAAGATTCAAAAAATAGTTTCAGTGGAAAAGAATATGATGCAGTTCCTTATGACTTATGACAATATTCACAATTCCCTGTGGCTGCGTTTTTTAAAAATCTCCGAGTTCTCGGAGAATTATAGAGAAAGCTCTGAATCTGGAGAAGTCCGATTTTAAAAAAATCGGAGATTCTCTATTGCGGTTTTAATATTCTCTGACAAACTCGTAGAACTATTCTCCAAGAAAAATAATATCTGACAAACTCGGAGTTTCCCAAGGAAAAGTATCAGGATTCGGAGAAGTACCCACAATGCATTGTAATCAAAATCCAAAATGGAGGAAAATAAACTTTATTGAAATTTATGTGTGTAAAATATGATGTAACTGGTCTAACCTTTGTCTAGGCACTACTTGTTCTCCATAATTTTCTTATTTTGACTATATGAGAACTTTTACAATGGCGATGACTATTCTTTCAATGCTGAAAAATGAATTGTTTCCAGTCAATGAGATAGCAATAGCTACCGTCTATGTTTTGGTGACACAGATAGCAAACACGATGTCTTTAAAATGGATAACCCAGACATCACATGTACAAATGCTGCCACGGACATTTTTTTTCTGTCTGACAGTAGACCTTTAAAAGCATCTTCAGGTTATGGTTTAGCTAAATTTAGACTTTTAACGGCTTTTTTTTTTTTTACTGTACAATTTTCTCCTTTTGTCTCCATTTTTTATTTCTCTGTAGCGTATTTTAATAATCTCAGACTCTATCTTCTCTGTTTATATTCTGTTTGTTCTCCATGACGTGTACAGTTTCTCAGAGCTCGAGCTCGGAGATTTTTAAAAATGTAGCCTGTATGTTCAATGTCATCATGTAACAGGATTTTATTTATGAAAGTGCTTTCTTATTTTGTTGGTAGGGATGCGGTGCCATTATGACCGCCGTTGTTATTTTTCTGTTAGCAGTTTTGGTTTTGTTTATACCATGTTTTGGAATATGTTTCTTTACTATGATGCTGAATTTTAAATTGATTAATGGTTTTCAAGCAGATCTTTCATTCCTTTGAACTGATCACGGAGTAGTTTTCCTATTATTTGTTGAAATGCTCAACTGTACATTTGAACGTTCTTTCTGACTAGGACCTGATTGAGTAGCATTGGTATTTGCCGTTTGACATATTTGACTTGGTTTTTTTAACCCATTACATCTAGTGTTTTTTTTTCTATCCTTATGTTGGATTATCTCCTTTGTTTTATGGCTAGAACTTATGCCTGTTTATCTATTATTTAGAGCTCTTTGGATTTTGATTCTTAACGTGATTACGTTACTTGCTCTGAATTGTGTATCTTATGGTCAAGCCTTACTAACTTTTGTGATATTGGCTTATAGTTGTGATCTGGATTGTACAGTGCCCTAAGAGCGTCTTCAGAAATGTAATTGAACTCTTTTTTATGTAAATATTTTCATTGTATATAGTTTATTTTTCACTAATCTTTTTATTTTGATGTAAATAAGGGCCACATCCTTTGTGGGCTAAACCTTTATGTATGATTACCTTTTGGTTGAATATACAGTATGTCCGATATTTGGACGCGATAGCTTCGGCGAACTGCATAGTCTACCTCATAAGACTTCCCTCCCCCCTAATTGAGCCTTATTCTATCCAGAGACAGACTATTTTGATCCAAAATTCTGATTTGGGTCTCAGTTAACATCATTCTCGGGTTAGCGTGATTGACGTCAACTGAGACGGGGGCCTGCTTTAACTTTTGCCATTCACAAGACTGTTTTATATACTTATATTAATAATAATAATAGTATATTGTCCATAACTAGTCAAATTGTTTAAGCATGGCGATCACACCTTTGGCTTCAATAGAGGGCAATACTGTCTGCCGACGACCGCCTTTGGATACTAGCCAAAAATGCAATCCTAACTTGGAAATGCCTCTAATACCTCCCCAACATTATGTAGGGATACGTTGCACAAACTAGACACGAACGGTCCTACAAGGCATGCTATCACAGGCTAAGGAGACATGTTCCGGGGATAATCACCAAATAAATGCCATAGTTTTATCACTAGTCTCTAAATTCGCTTGATATATATAAATGCCCAAATCAGAATAACTGATTGTGTCACATTCATATGTAAGCTCTAGTATAAAGAGGCTACCCTAAGACCATAACATTTATCGAATAGGAGTCAGTTGGTGCAGATTTTTTTAAAAGCTCTTAAGGGGTCTATAAACCAACGAAACTGACTAAGGAACGCTAGCTAACCTAACTTAAATATACTGTAAAAAAAGTAAAAAGGATTAAAAAATGTGAAAATTCGTATAAATTCAGCTCGGACCGGCTATCTAGAAAACTAAAGAGGAGAAAGGGGACCACCCTTTATTATCCCTGCCCTGATAGAACGGACAGGTACCACCCCTATCTCGCGTACGTAAAAAAAGGCCATCTGAAAAAAAGTTAAAGTTATTAAAATATAAATTAATTAAGTCATTTCAATATCTAGCCTACACACACACACAAACGAGTGTCCACTTTAGCAAATCATTTTGTTTATTTGCCCAGCACAAAATTTAACATACATATATATCCATTGCCGTTAAAATATAAAATTTACAAAATGTTTCCCAATAAAAAATGTTATAAATTATGCTACTGGCCAGAGAACGACGTGACAAAATAGAAAGATAGAGGGATAGATATAGAGGTTATGACCAAAAGAGTAAGGTCGATGTTTAATTTATTTACATTTATTTTTGTTTTAAGTTATAACTTTGCTTAAGTTTATGAAAAAAAAAAATAGAAATATTTACCGTATATTAAAAAAGCAACCCAAATGTATTTAATATAATAATATCAATTTGAAGTTTTAGTTTAAATGTATAATTTTTACATTTTGAACTTATTAGATAGTGTGCTTGGGGTGGAGGAAGGCTAACCTTCGGTTACCCAGTTAATAATGGCAGTTAACAGCAAAATTTATATTTTTGCCCATTCCTTGACTACCCTCTAATTGACAATTTGGTTAAGTATGCTCTTTTACATAATAGATTATTAGGTTTCATTTGGAATGAAAAGGTCATTGAATTTATCAGATACATTGCTGCATATCTTAATACAATACCATCCAACAAGCCAAATAAAGTGTTAGCCAAGTGGCTAGATTGCCAATGTTGTAAAACAATTTAGTAATTTGTATTCTATCAGATTTTTTTTATCGAGTTCACTTGGTGCCTACAGGTTATTTTATTGCCTGTTTGAGTGTCCAATCTTTGTTAAAATAAGTATCTATTTTTTTTTTTGGTTGTAAAATAAAAAAAAATCCAAAGTTTAATCATTTTGAATAAAGGATTTTTCAGATCCTTTTTCAGATATCATGTAAGATTATCCATATACCATTCAACAACAACATAGACAGATGATGTTAGCAATATGTTTATTAATGAACTTTTCGTAGTTCACACCAGTTAGCCTACAAAATAATCCTACCCATTAAAGGTCACTGTAATGGATTTTTAAATTTTTTTTTATTATTGATTTTTAAAGATAATTAGGCCTACTAAAAAATATTCCACTGGAAAAAAAATTTTAAATGCATAAAAAAAAAGCTATGTAAAGATAAATTTAAGAATATTGTTATCCTCTGTTTGAGATTACAAATTGAAGCTTTCACATTTTATTGGGTCTGATGACAAAATTTTTTCTACAACTGTTTTATTTGTAATGATTTAACATGTAAATAGAGGTATGTTCAACTTGTATTTACTGTAGATGGTTTTGATGTTTTTAAAAAAAACAAATTGACCATAAGCACAAAAGATGAATTTTATTATATATTTTTACATGTATTTTTAAACAATTAGTCCATAGGATTTCCAGCTTTAAGCTGACATACATAGCAAATATTCTATAGTTAAGTATATATAGCAAGCTCTATTCCTCTGAACAATGACATCACAAAATATGTCCCCTGATGTAGGCTATATAGTGGACCATGTTATTTTAAGGGGATGGAGCTAAATCTTGACAATTATTTTACTTTAATTAGTAAATGTGTCACTTATAGTTTTAATTCTGGAGTGCGCAAGCTGATGCTGTTTAATTAATTATGCATTTTGTATAATTTAAATGTGCGTGAGGAGTTCGCCATAAAGGCTTCTCCGTCACGTGTATTTGTGTCTATAGTTTTTACTTATGGGAGTGGCTTCCCCCTCTAAAGAACGTACAGGGGAGAGCCAGCTCCCGTACCTGTATCCCCTCCTGGGAGTTTATTATTTTGTATCCTGTATGTAGGCCAGCCAAGTTGGGCTGGTCAGCATAATCGTTGTAAATAATATATTTTATTAAAAAGAGCAATATTTACAACAGTATTATTCTACAGCAGCAGTTTATTTCACTTCATTTACATTCTTTCCACCAATAACCTGTAACGGCGGTATTGAAACTGGAACGTCTTAGTAGCAGAAGATTAAAATAAAAACAAACCAGCATTTAAAAATACCGTTGGTTATATACATTGGCCTAAATGTCAAATCCAAATATAGTTATTATAGTCATCAAAATTTTATTTTTGCTTTCTTGTTTTTCTTATTGGCTAGAAATCTTCATGTTGAAGTTCTGAAGATTTTTTTTGCCCTGAAAGCTAGTTAGTTAGAATTAAAATACACCTACACAGACTAAGTTTGATGTGGCAAATCTTACTGATGAAGAAATTTTAAAAAGAACAAATAGCTACCTTTTTTTTTTAAATGTACCTTAATCTATTTAAGATATAAAAGTAGTCAAGATTAAAATATAAGCTTACAGTTATTGTAATATTAGAAGACGAAAAAGTAAGATTTTAATGGATGGAAATGGAAGGCAACATAGTGGGTCTATAACTCCCAATTTTTTTACTGAGTACAGTTTTGCCTAGCTCACTTCTACTTAGGCTATCCAATCACATCAAAGAGTTTTTTTTTTTTCAAAATGAATCCAAAGATCTAGTCAAGTTTCGTAAATGTTGGCTTAGTATTAAATCTAAAATAATATTGAATTGTTTCTGTTATTCAGTTAATTTTTATATTTTATGACTAGGATTATTTTTAACTTGAAAACAAGAATTAGCAATATTTTAATCCATAAACTAATGTACTTTAGGCTAACTACTAATTTAGCTTAAACAAATTTTAGAGTTTCTTAGAAAGGCTTCTAACTTTTATTTATTTTCTGTGTATTTTTAAAATGTTCTTTGTCATTGTCCCTCAATATTTATTTTTTATAAATTGTAGATGGCCTCTGAAACAAATGGAAACCCACAACATGTGTCTAAGTCTACTATTGAAAATATTGACAAAGCCTGTATTGAAGAGACCAGTCCTATTTTGCCTTCAAGAGAAGATGCCAATATTGTTCTATTACATGTTCAAAAATTGGGTCAGTTATCCAGCAATTCTTCTATTATAGTCCTAAATGAACAAGATTTTGTTGAGCCTGATAAAATCAATCCAGAGCTTAAACTAGAAACTGGACTAAAATCCTTGATTGATCCAACAAGCACTTCAATCACCATAGATTGTTCCCCTAATAAAGTTGCTGTTCACAAGGAAAAATCTTTAACAGGTAGGCTATTGAAACTTTTGTTTTTTTTCCACCATAAAATGTCAACAAAATATGTCAGTGTCACCTTTATTTCATGACCAAAGTTATGGGACTGTGAAACCATTAAACTTTTAACATTTTAGTCATTTTAAAAAAAAATTGCATACTTTTTTTGCATTTAACTCATTATTAATCATTGTTAGAATATGCACAATATTTCATACTTGCCCAAGGGCAACCTGTATAAAAAAATGTTGTAGCCTTAAGATTAGGAATGTCAGCCCCAAATTTAATAATTATTTTAGAGAGTTTAATTTTATCACAAAGCCAAGTTAATCATTAAAAATAAGAGTTTTGAATAGTTTATTTATTTGTTTTTATTTAGTTAAACAAAGTATGATATAATTAGGTAGCCCTGCCGGGATTGAATTAGCTAAAATGTATTTTCCCTCCACTAAAATTTAATAGCCCCGGGCTATCGGTCCGACTAATTTTTGAACTCTAATTATGTTTCTTTAAAAAAGCATTCTATCTTGAATGGTTCATTATAAACAAAACAAAAAAATAAGATAAATCAACATTTGAAATTCAACTTGATATAAATAATGCTATAACATCAACTCACCGTATAAAAGAGTAACATAAAAGCCCTAAATTAATGTTACCGTATACATATACCACTGGGGTGGTACATACTCCTTAGACTAACCTCCGCTTTAGTCCAGCCACCATCAAAGAAGAAGTAGATAAATCATAAGAACTTGCTAGACTGACGGGGGTCATTCCAAACGAGTGAGGCCTCAAAACGTGAGTAGCGCTCTTAAATAATTAGAAGCATGTACACTAGAGGTGCACTGAATGCCAGCTTCACATTCAGCGGCCATTTTCCCATTATTTATATCCGGCCGAATAGTTTATACTGAGCAATTTAGAAGTCGCAGTTCTTAATCATTTAATGGTAATGAAATACTATATTAGAACAGTACTATTCGGCAGGAGAGCCAAATAATTTGTAACTACAGTATTTAGTATTCAGTCGATGGAATCCAGAATGATATTCAGTGCACCACTAGTATACACATGCAATAGGAAATATAAATAATCATTAATTTGCATGTGCAAAAGTTGTCGATTGTTTACAATCCGTGGTTGATCAGTACATGCTAACACGGTATTTACTATAAAAGAGCAAAGATCACATTACGGAAATAAACAATGCACAGATACAACACAGCTTATGAGATCATCAAATTTTTCAATTAGTAATATCTCTAATGGTTTATTTTCTGAAAATAGCTTGAAATTTATAAGAATTTTGTATTTACAGTACTTGTAATATTTTGATTCTCTCGTGATGAAAAAAAAATGCTTCTTCGTCTTTTCTAGGAGAGAAGGTATATGTGTGTAATTTTGAAGGCTGTGGTCGTGCTTTTCATAATTTTGGATATGTTAAATATCATCAGGCAGTTCATTATGGAGAGAAAACTCTGCAGTGTCATTTTGAAGGTTGCGGTCGAAAGTTTACCTGGCCAGCTCATTTAAAATATCATCTATTAACTCATACGTAAGTAATTTGCATTTTTCTCTTCTAAAATAATGTAAAAGTAAATAATTTTTAGAATTCAAATTAAAAGGAGTTTAAAAGAGAGAGAACTTCACAGGGTAACAATTTTTATTTTAGGAGAGTAGAATATGATAGTGATGATTATATACAATTAAGAATGTGGAAAAAGACTTGCTAGGGCTGCGTTTTTTAAAAATCTCCGAGTTCTCGGAGAACTATAAGAGAAGCTCTGAATCTGGAGAATTCGTATTTTAAAAAAATCGGAGATTCTCTATTGCGTATTTTAATAATCTCGGACTCTGTCTTCTCTGTTTATATTCTGTTAGTTCTCCATGAAGTATACAATTTCTCGGTGATCGAGCTCGGAGATTTTTAAAAAACATAGCCTAGGTGACAGGTTGTAGTAAACTAACGCCATCTAATGACTTATTTTGTAACTAATGTGTTACACAAAGTATTATAATAACTGGCACGCCCACTTAATGAGTGTAATATACTTTTGGCCTATACTGTATAACAGGACCTAATCATTTGAGTCTTTTATTTTACTTAATGTCCACTCCAAATTTTTTTTGAAAATTGTCATAACCCCTTATTTGCGGAAGACGTTTATTGTCGGTTTC